>OY998154.1:14907107-15037209 GCA_963921925.1 Sphagnum tenellum
GAATAGACCTGAGGGCAAGGTTGATGAATATATATCCTAGACGCCCACCAAGATCATCTAGCCCATGAAGCACCCTGGAATGGTTTCTGTGATGATGTTGTGGATCATAACTATCATGTGAGCCTATTGAGATCGTATGGTCTAGATCATCCTCCCAACCCCTTCAACGACGTTGAAGTGAAGAGCTCACTAGTCTTAGATGTTCTAGTCCTTATTGTACGTCTTGCTTAGCCTGCAAGAGATGATCTTGGTGGGCGTCCAGGCACTTTTGCACAAGGTGTTGTTGACTACAATTAATCTTGTATAACCGATTACAGGAGGGTCAGAGCGTCAGCAATTTGAGCAGTATTTTCGATCAACCTACCCAAAAGAGAAATTAGCTGACACATTAAGTAATTGTGCCCATATCTTGGACTGTGTTTATCATGTGTTATGTGGCCCCACGTCTTTTTCCAAACGAGCTTATGTGCAAGACTTTGTCCACATACAGTGTGCAACAAATTTGAAAGCAACTGGCATTCAAATCAAAGCAGTTGCTGGCCCATTGGAAAAGCTTTCATTCGAGCACAGATGCCTATGTGTACCTGCAATAATCATATCATAGATGACGGAAGCTTTGTTTCGAAATCTTGCAGTACATGAAGACATGAACTTGAAAAAGAGTTTCTATGAATTTTCAACGTACCTACAGCTCATGAAAAACCTCATCAGTGGGCCAAAGGATGTGAAACTACTCGAAAATGTGGTGTCATTGTCAACTTTCTTGGCGATGAGCAGAGGTGTGTGAAGCCTGGAACAGGTTAACCAAAGAGTTGTGGTTTCACGGTCAATCACAATCTATTCATCTAATTGCAAAAGCCATCAACCATCACTGCAATTCCAGAAATCCCCAAAAGACTGAATTTCATGAGACGTTTTGTTCGAGGCCATGGTATGTGATATCTATCTTTGCAGCCACCCTTATAACCCTTGGCACATGTATTCAGACTTATGTAGCTGTCATTGGTTCTGATAGAATGGGGCCTCATTTCCCACCCAAGTGAAAAATAAATCTAATCTTGGGAGCTCACCACACATCCTTTATGGATTTTTCATCACTTATATTTCATTGTTGGCGAGTTAGGTACCTTCTTGTGTTGGCCCTGAATAGGTACTTCTAACTGCTTGTGACTCTGCCTGGACTACCACATTCTTGCATGGGAACTTGGTAATAAAATTCAGCTTCCTTGATGAAGTCAGTGCATAGTCATGGCAGCTCATCGTTGCTAGCTTTTCAGTGGCTTTAGCAGATGTTCTGCATTCCAAGTAGTCACCAGTGGTGTGCTTAAGAATATGTGCAGGGTGAAGGAGGCCCCAACCACTACCCTCCATGCAAGTCTCTCTACAATGAAATGAAGTCTATCCTTACAAGCTTGTTGCAGCTCGAAGGATGATACTCTTGACTTTTTTTATTAGCTATGTCTCTTGAGTGCTAGCCAACATCATGACTAAATCTTGCCATTGCTTTCAGAAATGCAACGGAAACTGATGACCCAGATGTTTGTATAATGGATTGTGTAAGATTTTGGACTGATTACTATACTTTTCTCTACAACCACTGTTCGGAGTCGTTGAAGTCAGTGGGTAGTCATGGCAGCTTGTCACTGGTATTCATGATGAAACTGATGGTTTGACACTTTGTGCGCAACTTTCATAAGCTTATGACTGCACTCATTGTTACATTACCTTCAAATTGTTTTTGGGAGATTTCTCTGCAATTTCATAGATATATATTCCTCGAGAGGTCTTAGTCCTTGCTACTTTTCTTGAGAGGATTGGTTCCACAGAAGAGCATAGGCATTTTAGTGGTAGACAGCAATTGCAAAGTGGTCTTGGCTTGAAAATGCTGTGATATTTAAGGGACTTGCATTTGAGGTTTACAAGCTGGATTGGAGGCGCACTGGGCTTCCTGGATGCAGATTCCATGTCTGACAGTTCAGTGTCAAGGCGAACCTTGAGGGCTCCCTGCTGAAATTGATACATCCATCCCTAGTTTGCTTAGAATTGGGATCAAGAAATTGATACATCCATCCCTAGTTTGCTTAGATGTCAGAAGGGGACTGGGAGGGCCATTGAAGGGGGGACTTATTCACGTCTGTCATCACTGCACAAAAGGAAAACATGGCCACTTTTCTTGCTACGAACAGAGCAAAGGTGATAAGGGGTGAGCGATTAAGGGAACAATGGAAGAATGGGCTAGGAAAATTGGGGTTTGGAAACACAGCATTATGCTCTAGTGCTATTCAAGAGAAGCATCATTCAAAGCATCCAAGATGACAAACAATGAAGTACAAAGGCAGAGTGTGCCTAGAACGTTGAAAAGACTGACTCAATTGTTTCTCTTACTAGACAAGCTTAACAGCATGGAACCTGGCTTTAAACCCTCTGACAGGGAAGAAGTCAGCAGCAAGAAGATATGCCAGAAAAACAAGCTGCACTGGGCAAGGAAGTATGCGCCAGTGTGAGGACATGTGAGGGATAAGGAAAGCAACAGTTGGGGCAGAAGGGTCACTCACAGCATTTGTAAGGGCAGCAGCAGGAAATGACAAATTACTATGATGCAACAGAAAAAACATCATCCACCTGATATCCGAAGCAATGGCAACTCTGTGCTCCAAGGACAGCAACAGCAACAGCAACAATGTGACTCCTGAAAACAGAACCCTGCATGCAAGCCAGAGTGATGAAAGGCTGAAGCATCAAATGGTTGAGAGGCACTCTCAAAAGAAAATGCCTAGCTATTTATTACAATCATGTTGTTTTTGAAAACCTCAAAAATTCCCAAAACCCACAAAACAAGCAAACAACAATTGTAGGGATCCCAGGATTACAGTGTGAAGGACCAAACGGGAGCCTGACTGAGTTTTAGCAAACAAGCTTTCATAGCACATGTTAGCCATGTCGGAAGCATTCTCAAAATAAGGGGCCGAGGATGAGGTGATAACCAAGTCCGGCCCCAGCAAGAGCTGGCTGGTGACTGGACATAACCAGTGTTATGGGCCTGTTGAGATATCAGGCTCCTTCCTCCTTTTACTGGTTTTACTTTCATTTGGAGGTAGTAAGTGAAGTAGGAAGGAGGTGAAATAGGTAGGTAGAAATGTGATGTTAGGTTGCAAAGCTTCCTATTAATGGCATTCTTTGAGTAGTCTCTTTATTTTTCTTTGTTTTCTGAGTTTAGTCTGCAGAGCCCAATTTCAGTGTTGTACACAGTGTGTGCATTCAATTTTTGGATTGCATTCTCGTTTGTTATGCATTAAATTGATTTCTCTGTTGAGTCATTTTTATGACTAGAGGTGTTTTGTGTTTTGTGCTGGTAGGTTTTAGATTAGGATGGTGGGGAGTGCATAGGATTAACATGCTTCTCCAAAAAAACTTTTTGGCACAACCACTTTACAAAAGGTTTGTACAAAATTATTGACAAAATAGGGGAATTGCTTTATTCGATATTATGGAGCCTTTCTAAAAACTATTTTTAAAAATAAGTTTTCTTTCAAAATATTTTCTGTGCTCTATTCTTCAGCATGCCTGCACCATACTCATAGTTTATGCCTTGCTCTACACAGCTTTCCTAGTAATCTTCCAATCCATCCGGTCCTTCCACATATAGAAACTTGTACTTCAGTGAGTGGCCTCCATTCAATGTTGAAACCATATCCTCTTAAAGTGCATTTGCAAGATCAAGATCTTCAACAAACTTTTGGAAATGATTCTGAGTCTCAGAAGCAGAGTTAGAAGAGCCAGCTGATCTGCCAGGAGATTACAAAATACCAGTGCAAAACCTTCAATTGAGGAGATGTTTAGACAAATCCTTACCACAGATTCCAGGAAGAGTATCAAGTAGTACATAATCTATAGATTCTTTGAGCCATCTTGCATAAAGATTTCAAACAATTGATCTGACTAAATCAACTCCAGCAGCAGAAACAAACCAGAGATGTGACTCATTCAATCTTTCTACACAAACGTCTCACAAGATCCATGATCCTCTTCACAAACAGGTTACAAGGATATCATAAAACTCCAATCCTAGGTAAACACCAAAGACCATGAATTTTCCTTTCACAAAAGAGCAGGCCCCTGGCCAGGCCCTTCCCCCAACCAACAAATCTAGGAAGCAAAGGACCCAACCTCTTAATCCGGAGGAAAAAATGGAAAAGAGAAGTGACAAAACTCCACCATTTGAACTCCGACCCCTCAAAACAAAAACCACCCAAAAATGACGATCCGCCTTTTATCATAAGCTTCTTTCAGTTCAGTTGTGCACATAGACACACACACAGGAGCTTGCTTGCTTGGATTCCCTGGGGTACTCTCTTGAGTACTTACACTTCTTCAGGGAGTGTATTCATTCCAGAACTAGAGAATGCAAGCTCCAACAGATGGGTGATGCATTTATTGATGGAATAATAGGTTGCTCTTGTTTAACAAACAAAATTAAGCAAAATAAGGTGCAATCCACATCAGGAAAGTCTGACATACTACCTGCTAAAAACATGCTGTGCCAAATAGTCTTCCTGCACGAGTTTAGCAACTTCAAGTATAATCTTATCTTTCTCTGCCAAATCATCCTTCCCAACAAACATAACCAAATCTCACTTAAGCCAACAGGTTCAAGAAAACAACAAAAACCAAACGACTTAGCCCAAGGGCACAGCATTGTCCAATTGCACGCACCTAATTTATACCTTTATATCCAATCTCTATATAAATACTGCAAGACTCTTGAATCTATGCCTGCCTATCTCTTTGACATATTCCTTGCAACAACAGACCAGTCAGTCCTATACAACTTTTTCTGAGGATACCCACTTGAATACAACACTACCAACACTTAGCAAGAGCATTAGGAAGCAATCACCCCATGCCTATACAAATCACCTTTGGTAATTGCATCTCCAATAGCTGCAAGATCCCTGGCACCAAAATGGAAACCACCCATTGATCAAATGGTGGTAACATAGCCATTCTCATAAACACCAACCTTCCAGACCTTCAGACAAGCTTATGTTTGGACTCTGTTGCATCTTGACAATCATAATGACCTTGATAGATGTGCAAAAGAGAATACAATCCCAAACCCTAATCAACTTTTTCTTTTTTGACGGCAATGCCATTCCGAACCTGTTGTGATCACATAATTGGTCAGCTGGAGAAGGTCGATGCCATGCTCAAGAGCGAGCTCTTGAGATGTCGGCATATTAAGAGCTCTTGAGAAGCCGGAAGATTTTCCAGGAAAATGGGATGCAGCGTGTTACGCTGATTTTTGCTGATGAAATACCAATCGGGAATTGCAGCAGTAGGAGAGGCAGGAGAGGATGACGGGCACCAATACCATCAAAATCTCTTCAAGGAATCTGTAGGCGGAGGAGGCAATGATGAATTGTTGCTCAACCGACGCATGCAAAGTTTGAGAGACCTTGCAAGTTTCTGCTTTCATGGAGCACAATGAATTGTTGCAAGTGATTCAACCAGACATCTGAAGTTTGAGAGAGATTAGGAGCTTGTGTTCTTGGGCCAAGATGAATTGTTTTAAGTGATTCAATCAGGCATCTGAGGTTTGAGAGACATTACAAGCTTCTGTGCTCTTGGAGCAAGATGAATTGTTGCAAGTGATTCAACTAGGCATCCAAGGTTTAAGAGACCTTCTAAGCTTCTGTGTTCTTGGAGCAAGATTCCATAGAGCTTGCTTTCATTGTTAACAAGCAGGAACCTTGTCTGAGGTGAAGTGCCATATAGGTAGACATGAAAACTACCCAAATATCAAAAGGCTTGCTTTAAGCTTCAGAATATCTGCAACAATCTTTGGATACTGAAGCAAGACACAATTACTTCACATCATACATTACATTGGAACACAAAACTGTGCCAAGTTCTAAGGGAGGCAAAATCAGTGGTGATCATTGAGAAAAAGGGACTGATTCCCATGAGCTACTAACAAAGGGGGCAGTTGAATGTTTTTCTACAGGCCAGCAGCATTTTGCTGCCACAAATTGATGATGTCAGTAGCCTGATTGAGCAGGATGATTGTGCGCTTGCGAGATATCCAACCCTTGCTGTCAAGCTTCGCTTTCAACTGTTCCCAAGCATCCTTCCGTGGCCAGAAGTAGTACGGACTCAGGGGAATCGTACCATGGCCTGGTACCACCTGATCAAGTGCAATGCCAATGTTCTTCTCTAGCCACAAGAATCGTAGCAACACCCTCTGCTTCTTTGGAGCTGCTACAATTACTTTTTTCTGCATTAGACAGCATCAGATGGGAGTTAGAATTGCTCTTGCAGCTGCTGAGACCCATCAGCATTCCTTTCTAGTAAACAAAATGCATCTGTTGACACTGTAAACAAACAGGCATCAGTTGCAAATAATATTAGATTTTCCATTATCATGATTTGTGTGGCTAGGTTGCCTTCCAAGAGGAGAGCTCCACTGTCAATATTGTGTCATTCACCTCACATCTCTTGCTGCCTCCATAAAGCTTGAACTAAAGATTTTCAAGCTCCTCCATCAAACAAAACATCTCTCGCTACCAGGTGCAGAGTTTCTTAACTTAATCTGATATTCTTCAGGTGAATTTTTCCAAAGAAGAATGCTAAAAATGCACTTCATGACTATGAACAGCTCTTCTTTTCTACGGCTGAAATTTTGCAGTCAACGATTTCAAACTTCAGCTGCGTTCAATTGTTTTGGTTCACTACTTTGACACAGAAGTTAATCAAACTACTTACCTTCTTGGAACCAGAACCAGCAGGCCTGGAAAGCTCAGGGTCATCGGCGCCCTCCGCTGCGGACGCCTGAACTGAGAGCCTCTGCATCCGGTTCTGCAGAAGCTCCACGGCGTCGTCTCGCCTCCTGCAAACCCTAAGCGGTACTCTAGAGACGGCACCGCCTCTGAATGCAACGCTTCGGCTGGATGCTCCAAGACCACTTGACGCCGACACCGAAGGACTCCAAGAGACGGCCATCCCGGATGTGGCAACAGCGGTTGTGCACGCGAGAGACGCCATCGCTGCGAAGATATCCAAAACAACAAACAAACTACGGTTCTTCGAGATTGCGTTGCAAATGCGCGCAAGACAGGGCCACGTTGAGATGCTTATCCACGTCTTAGCATTTGAGAACCTCATTTGAGATGTTGTTCCACCCGACGCTTCTGGGAAACCTTGCGTGAATTGAGATCTTTAACGACGTCTATTGATTTCGGGACCTCTTTTGATGCATTTGTTCCACGTACTGAAATTTGGGTACTTTAATTGAAGTCTTCATCCATGTCTCATGTAGCAGGGGAAGTCTTTTGGAGTCCTATATCAAGTCACACACTAATTGGAAGCATTGGCCATCTAATGGCTTCAAGTTTTCATCCACATCTATTTGTTCCGAACATGCATCCACATTCACTCAAGACAACATATAACTTGTAAGGTGCTTAATTAATAGATTTCCATGGCACAAAAGAGCTTTCCTTAAACTTGTAATTAGTTTGACATTTTTTTATACTTTTTTTATTTTGTCATTCCCTCTTTGTTGTTATCACAAACTTCCAAAAAAATTGATCAAACAACAAAACTTAACATGAAATTGTTGAATTCTAGTATGATTTATATTTAATGCAATTTTGTTGACAAACCTCCTTTGACTACCTATCTCAAGATTTACATTGAGAATCACATACGCAACCAAAAACAATTCAGCACTTGTGCATGTGAAAAAACAACTTGATTATGATTATGGCACCCAATGCAAATTAATTAAGCAATTTAATGTTCATCTACCATTTTGACTTGTGTTAGACTCCTAATGAACAATTCTATCCTTTTTCTAGAATATTTTATAAATAATTCTATTGGAGATCAAGTTTTGGGTGCATTTCAAAGTCATCTTAAAAGATCAATTTTGTTTATACACACAAATTGCTCCCATCATGCCAATGGGACATCAAACCATTGCAAGTAGAAATATTGAACATGAAATATTTTGAAATTATCAAAGAAATATTTTTGTGTTCACCAAGTTAAAGTTGAGCTTGTGCTATAGTGTTTTGCAAAGCAAAACTTCAAAGTTGTGCTTCAACTTACAAACTTTGTTTTGTTAAGGATAGTCACATACACCTCCATCAAAATGAACCATACCATCATTGTCCCTTTCAATTCCAATGCTAATGTCCATGTTATAGTGTCAGGGTATGTTTCTTTTGTGAATGTCACATTATCATCTACATTGAAAGGTAGCTTAGATCTTTTGGAGCTTTTTGGATAAAAAAGGTATTTTAGGTCAAATGGAAATCCAACCAAGCTCTTTAATGTCCAAGAGAAAGTGCTAGACATGGCATTTATTTTCTTTCAATAAAAGGTAATGGTGATAACCTTTTGGACCTTAAACATATCCTTTAAGAACACCAATGGTGACTAAAGTTGGCATCATTATATTTATGAAATTGCAATGAATATCTAGAACAACAATATGAAGCTAATATGATGATGAATTAATCATAATCTTATAAAAGTCGTCCACAAAATGTGGGGCCATTACCTTCATCATGAATAGGAGTGACAATGACTCCATCAACTCCAAATTGTGCATACAAAATCCAAAAAAATGTTATAGGGGCAAAAATTATAAGAACAAATGATGGAAAGATAGGTCTAACTTTGAATTCAAAATATAAAACAAAGGAACCGAAATAAGAACATAAACGTTAAAGTCAAAAACATGAAGCATGCATATCAAAATACAAATAAATTTTTATTGCTATGAAATAATAAATCATGAACACAAAAAATATATAACAAAATCATGGTGTAAAATCGTACTTTAGACTAATGTTGAACATATTGAAAGTAATGAGAGCTCCAACCTTTATTTTGCCCCTTTGGGAACCTAGTTCAAGGAATTTTTCATAAAGGTTTCCATGTGTCCATCAACTATAAAAGTTTTTTTTTTAAATTCTTGATTACAAGTGAACTATGAATTAACTTAAATTTATCTAATAATTAACTATGAATCAACTAAAAGTTAACTGAGAATCAAATGAAAAACAAAATTATACATTTAAAGAAACAACATTCTTACATACCACAATTGAAAGATTGGACACCATTGACCAAAAGATGAGTGTTAATTCCATCAGAAATAAAATATTTATGTTTTGTCCTTCTTTTGACAAGATCGATGTTTTCATGGGGGTTTAGAAGGTGCATAAACTATTGGAGTATTCAATTTGATGTCAAGGGTGGTTTGCTTAACATTTCGTATCATTATTGTGTGTGTGTTTTTTGTGAAGATATTCATGTACCATTCAATTTCGTAATTGAAAAATATTAATGTGTTTTTTCTTCTATTCAACCAATTGTACCATGTTTTTAAACAGTGGCATATACAAGTTACATTCAAATTAACCTTCAAGAATTCCAATCAAACCACATTGGATTTTCCATGATATTGAAATTACAATTTGACCTAACCAAATGTTGGACCTTCAAGTTGTAATTAGACCTTCAAGAAATTCCATCAAGCCAAACTAGATGTTATGGTATTCAAACTATAATATGACCTAACTAAATGTTGGGCCTTCAAGTTCCAATTAGACCTTTAAGAACTCGAACCAAACCAAATTGCATGCCATCATTGAAGCTATAGTTTGACCTAACCAAAAGTAATCATTGAAGCAACAATTATACCTCATTAGATGGGGTCTAGAACAAACAACAATAAGATCTTTAACTAGATGCAATCATCTTAGTTATAATTAAACATTTCATAACTTGATGCATTCCTTCAAGTTTCAATTAAATTTAACTAAGTGCGAACATAATTGAAGTTGTAACTAGTTAGACCTAGCCAAATGGGGCCCTTTATTGTGCAAAATTACACTTAATTAGATGTTGGGCCTTCAAGTTACATTTAGACCTTCAAAAATTCCAATCAAACCAAATTAGATGCCATGATATTCAAATTACAATATGACCTAATTAGATGTTGGGCCTTAAAGTTGTAATTAAACCTTCAAGAACAGTAATCAAACCCATTTGCATGCCATCATTCAAGTTGCAATTTGACCTAACTAAAAGCAGTCATTAAAGCATCAATCAAACCTCATTAGATGTGGTTTAAAACAAGTTAATAGCTAGATAAACACTATGAATTCATCTTATAGATTATCCATGATATATGTTGCCATACTCCAATGATTAGCTCCGCTTCCTATGTCATCCTCACAAGGCTTCTTGATCCCTAAAAGTGCCCACCAATCCATGTGAATATCTTCCCCACAACCTTTAAACAAGCATTTTGATGAACTAAAAAAATGAAAAATGGCACACCAAATGTGATGTGCATGTTTAAAAAAACCATCTTGCAATCCCAAGTTCATTCAAAGCTTTGATGGCAAAATGGGCAAGATGAGATTGATACATTGCTACAAAATGGTACAAAATCATCACTAGCAAAACAATAAAAAGGCAATGGTGATGGATTTAAAAATGGGTGTCGATGCCCTTCCTTCATGGATTAAACCTAAACACAAAGTGCAAACTTGTGGCGTTTCCATGTTTCCAACCTCTCTAACACCCTAAGCCTTGCTTCTTTTGCGAAATGACATTTCACCAAAATTTTGTTTTACTTAAACTCCTTATTTTACATCAAGGTTTTGAAGGCTAAAATAATGGATGTTTGATAATCAAGTTATTATTGTAACAGCTCCAATTCTAGAAAAGTTATCGGGAGAAATTCAACCCCACTTGCCTTTCCAAAAATATTATAAAGCGCATGTCATTAACTTTAAGTTATGTGCATTGAGGGCTGAACATAACTTTTGGAATTTCATCTCTGCATCTTCTAGAAAATAGATGTGGTTTTCAATCCAACCTTGGAACTTGTCAAGCTCCTTTTGTGATTGATCATTTGCCTTCTGAAATGAAAATACAACATCTTCAAAGGCCAAAATCTCTTCTTCAAAACTTAAAATGTATTCATGCCATTGTTTGATACATTAAATGTCCATGTAGTTTGTTACTTGTAACTAGTTTGGTGGTTGTGGCATGGCCGAGTCATTTAACAAATCCTCATCCTCCTTTTCCTTCAAATTTGTATCAAAGTTGATAATTACTATTGAATACCACTTGCCATTATGCTATGCTTCAAGAAATTGAAAACTTCAAAGTTGGTCCCAAATCATCCACCTACAAACACACACCAATTCACTAATTTTCCCTTCCACTCAAAAATAATGCCTTTTGCCTCAACTTTGTTAATGATGCGATTACAAGGAAGTTGAGTTCTTTGGTGCAATATCATCCACAATGTTTCTACTTTAGTGATGAACTCCTTGTCGTCTATGTGATAATTTCTATAATAATTTCTACTAATGGTGACGCACTCCCAATTCCTTGAAAAATTCAAATGTGCGTCGAAGTAAAAAACAGAAAAAGAAGGAAGAGTCGGGGCACGCTCCCTAGCTCACAACACTTTGAGGGGTAGAGGGGCGTGCTGGAGCTCCGGGATGAAAGTAGGAAGAGTTAACAAGCTTCACTCACTCACACGGGCATGCACAAAGCCCACACAGGGTGGTTAGTGCGTAGTTGGAACATTTTTGGTGCTAGGACAAGCCACGAGCAACACGAACACACAAGATTCATCACAGCCCGAACTTAGGGGAAGCCACCACCTTCCCCCTTATAGTATACTTTGCACCTCTCCACGGGGCCCACATCCAAATGGTTTTTTGTCCCGGGACTGCCAAATGGGAATCCCGAAATCGCCAAGGTTGGGACTCCCGTGATTTTGGGGCACCATAACTTTGCGTGCAGACCTCTGATTGAGATGAGGTTTAAGGCAAAGTTGTAGCCCTTGTCGATAGCTTTTCAACGGTATGTTGCACGCCATCTGAACACATAGAAATCAGGTCGATTCCTGACTTTTAGTGGTCAAGAGTCGAACTGCCAATTTGATTCATGGCCTTTCCTTTGGTCATAACTTGTGTTTCAAATGTCCAAATGAGCAATGCGAGCCCATTCTAAACATCTACGTTCCAAGATCTTTTCAATGATATAAAGAACACCACAAGCCATTGAATTTTGACCTCTGAAATCGCTCTATGAAATTTTGGGAGTCCACTGGGACTCCATCTCCCAAAGTGAGGGTTGCCTTGAGAGTGTGAAGGTTCACTCCCTCACACTTTCCTACACTCCCAGGAGTATGTGATGTGATTCCCAGGTTTTCTCTTGGCCCACACCCTTGCAACCCCTTTACCTTAGTCACAAGCCCAAAGTTAGGGTTGTGACAAATGACCTTCTCGAAAAGCTCTTGCACTTCCTCATCCTATAGGTCCTTACTTATTTTCATTTAAAATTTGGCCCCTTGTTACACAAATTATATTTTTCAACAAAATATTTGGTAGTAATGAAGTTTTTCTTATCAAAGATGATGTATGGTGGTGTCACATAAAATGGAGCTACCCAAAATAATACAATGAATTCTATTTATATTTTTCACCTAGACTACCCTCTGCATTGTCCAACACAGTTTCTTGTGAAAGTAATAAAAGAATGAAGCACGCATCTAAATCTTTTATAAATTTTAGCAGCATTTTCAATAAGTTACTTGAGTACGTTCTACAACATTTATAACAAATCATTCACTAAATACAATCTATACTCACTAATTTGTTAAAGTTCTCACATGCATGATTGCACAAATGGAAAGAGATGACCACACACTTGTGAATATCATAATCAATCGTGTTTGCCCGCTTCAAATCAAGCTTCAATTGATGGCTGAAGATTCAAGGAAGGAAAGTCATCAAAATATTCTGAAACATTTTCCATTCACAACTAATGTTATTATCTCCCCTAGCTTAAGGCAGTACATGATTTTTAAATTATTAATGCCAACATAGTAAAATGCCAACCCATTTTTATTTTCAAGTTGCTTTTGGATTGACCATGGAATGCTAAACTACCATTTTTGAACCACCCAACAATGCACTTACCTTATATATAGTTTTACATGTTAAGGATGGAAGATATGTTTAGGTTAAGAGATAGAATTATTAAGGAGGAACATTTTGGGACCATATCTAGAATGTCAAGTTGGAACTTGAATGTTGAAAACATATGGATTGAAGAGAAATTTAAAAACGCTAATTTTGCATTAGGTTTCGAACAAGAAGAAGTAATGTTTTATGCAATAGGCATAACAGTAGTAGCATATATCACATGATGATGAGCTTTAAAGGAATGGATGATTTATTCGAGGGCAAGGAATTTTTGGATGTACATGACTAGGTTGAGAGGTTGGAAATGGCTATTGAAGTGAAGGGTATTAATGAACAAAAGCTATTCAAAATTGGCAAACTAAATCTAAGAGGCAAATTAAAAAAAAGGTTCAAGAAGTTGGCAATGATGCCAACAAATTGGCAAGCCATAAAAGTTGTTGTGTTTTAAAAATATTGTATAGTGGACAAGGAGGAAATCAAGGCTAAATTGGACTAGATCAAACAAAAACCCAAACAAAAGGTTTAAGCCTATCATGACAAAATGGAGAAACTATTCACAAGGGGGAATTAAAAGATGCATAACAAAGAAGGAGGTCTATGTTTAGGCTTTGCCTTGCAATAATAAAATTTTGTGTGATGTGGGATTATGCAAATATGGATGCATTGCTTGCTATAACCTTGAAAATCGAAAGTTTTAACTGAATTGGGAAAAACCCCATTTGAGTTGTTGAAAGATGAACAAGAAGGAGTGGTGGCAAATGATGTTGTTGAAAAACAATTCAGTGCTTTGAATGGGCAAATTATTAATTTTTTCAAGCAAGGAATTACATTAGGTCATGGAGCAAGGTCTTTTGGTGTCATCGTTGCTTCTATATGCCAAATATGTGGTTTTGGTGATCATTTGGTTTCTATCTATCCAAGAATATGGGACCTAAAACCTAAATGTGGTAAATGTGGTCTCCCACATAGGACAAAGAATTGTGGTTTGCAATGTGGTTACTACAATGACGTGGGCCATATAGAAAAGTAGTGTTGGAAGAAAGGGAAGGAACCCAGACCAAACTTCACCGAACTAATTCAATGAAACCAAAAAAAATACTAGCAATAAGACACATCTTCATTAACAAAAGTCATCATAGCAAAACCTTACACCTTTTGATACAAGTGGGTAACAATTTAATGGAAGGATTAGTTGACATAGGTGCATCTATGTTAAAAGTTAACAAGGGTTGTTTGAAAGCTAAGCATAATCCATTTAGTCATAGGGTTTAAATCATATAAGACAACTTCCAACATTGTTACATATGCACTTGGAAGGATTAATGAAATTGTTGTGAAGGTTGGAAAATTTTAATGTCCTATGGCATTCATGGTTATAGACACTAACAACAATGACCTACTATTAAAATTGGGGCAATTGTGGATGTCGAAAAAAAAAACTATATAAAATAGGCAAGGACTAGGGAATAATATACATGTCATGCCATTAAATATGGTTGATATGCTACATGTTGTGAAGAAGCATGTACACCTTGATGTTGAAGTAATGGAAAATTTGGAAAAGGAGTTTTTTTAAACAACCATCTCTAATAGTATGCAATTGTTGGAGGATGATGAGATTAAGGACCAAATCAATGTGGAAGGGAATCAAAATACCTTCAAGGATGAAAAGACCATGTTAGACAATGCACCCTATATGTAGGGATCTAGATTGTTTGACTATATGGATCTTAGTGTTAGGGAAGAAATGGAGGATGATGGATTGTTTTGTCATGTAGGAGGGTCAAAACAAATGATCAATTTGATGTTGGAAGAATAAACTAATAACTTTGTTTTTGGAGAATTGTCTGATTCAGATGACTTTGGAGACTATTTAAAATGCATTGATGAAAAAGAACTGAAAAGGAATGAGATATTTTTCAACGAACGAGTGAAGGAAAATTATCTAGTTATCTTCTAGTTGGACTTATGACATAACAAAGAAGGAGAAAAAACTACTCCCACAATTGGTATCTTATATGAAAAAATGGTAGGTGGGAAGAAATTAGGTCAAAAATCATGACAATTGACCCAAACCTCGAGAAGAAAAGATTGAATAGTTATGGTAGGTGCTAAACCAATTTCAAGATGTGTTTGCTTGGCACAAGGGCAAATTGGGATGTTGCAATATAGGAAAACATTATGTTGACATCTAAGGCTTTCTACTTTGTCATATTACACCAAGTCGATTGTCTTTTTGGGAAGACATGGAAGTTAAACATTACATTGATGCTTTGGTGTTGCTAGGAAATATGAAACCAAACATGTTAAAATATGTTTATAGGGTGATGTTTTCTTGTGAAGAAGGATGGTAGCCACAAGTTTTCATGTGGTGATTATTATCCATTGAATCAACAAGCTCAAAAAAGTGTTTTTCCAATACCTCTCGTAGATGATGTTCTAACTCAATTAGGAAGGTCTTAATGGGTTTTAGTGTTCAATTTGCAATTTGGATATTGGCAAATCAAAATGTCGCCTAAGGATGTAAAAAAATTGCATTGATCACCAAATTTGGTATGTTTGATGGAATGTAATGCCTTTTGGTGTGAAAAATGCCACAAGTACCTTTTCAAGACCATGATTGAAGTTTTTGGAAAAGTACATGGATAAGTTCTTAAAAGTTTTTGTTGATGATTTCAATATACACAACATGACGTGAGAAAACAACTTGAATCATTTTTTATTTGTATTGCTAAAGTTGAAGGTACTGAACTTAAAACTCAACCTTAGCAAATGTGAATTTGCTAAAACTAATATTGGATTTCTAGGTCATGTGGTGAGCAGAGATGGAACATAACCTAATCAACAAAAAAATCAAAACAATTATTGAATTTCCTATGCTTACTATTGTTACCAACGTCAAAGCCTTTTTGGTCTCACTAAATACTATTAGAATTATGTCAGGGGATATTCCAATATTGATACACCTTTGTTTGAACTTACCGAAAAGGACACAATGTTTATTTGGATGCCTCTTAATGTCAAGTTGCATTTAACATCTTGAAGGATGCATTAATTAAGACGTTTATTCTAATTAGGCCAAATTTCACCAAATCATTTGTGTTTGATGTAGATCGATCAAGTTGAGGAGTGGGTGCTATTTTATCACGTAAGGAAGTTAGAATTGAAAGAGCAATGGCATATGCAAATAAAGGGTTGTCCTTAGTATAGTGTAAGTTTCACATGATGGAGGGTGAATGTTATGCTTTAATATGGGGAATTATGCACTTCCAATAATATCTACACCACAACCACTTTACGCTAAGAATAAATCACAAACCCCTAAAGTGGTTGGCCACAATGTTTAATGCATATGGCAGAAGAGGAAGATGGATCAATATGTTATAAAATTTCAACTTCAAGATCATACATCGCGTTAGATCCAAACACACAAATGCTCGTGCCTTGAATAAAAACCTAGTGAGGCAAGTAATGAGGATGAAGATTTTCAAAAAGAGATACATGACAATAAATGGTTACAACAAGATTATAAGACAAAAGAAACTTACTGGATGAGTAAAAAAGCTTGAAAATGGGATTAATTTTATAATAGATGGATGGTAAACAATTATTCAACCAACTTTTCATGGTTAATATCATAGATGGTGAAAATGTGGAACAAGATCAGTTGGAAAACAATGAAATAAGAGGAAATTGGCTAAAAGAAATGGAAATTAAAATTCAAAACAAGATTTTATCTAAAAAAAGGAAACATTTTTGGGATACACAAATGCATTTGCAAATGATTAAAGAAGCACAAGCCATGGTTGACGAAGAAAACTCTTCTAGTAATGAGAAAGATTGTGAATGGATTCAATCCAAACACATGGATATTTGGAATGATGAACAAGTAATGGAGTGTTGAATGGTGGACATATTCCCACAAATTGCAATTTAAGTGAAACTAGCACGATCAAATTTTTTTATTTTACTACCATTGGTATCCTTATTGATTGGTGTTCAAATTTTTATAGTTGTTCCCATGCCAAAAGAACACAATAAGATTATTTCATATTTGTTTTCTAAAATTGGTCATTTTGGAGAAGGATGCACCTTGGAAGAAGTGAACAAAAGGTATTTTTGGCACAATAGGATGAAGGATGTGATAATCGTGGTATGTGCATGTAAACAAAGTTAGCTAGTTAAGAAGATTGGCAACATTAAGTCAAATGCTGAAGATCTTAAAAACATACCAATATGTAATCAATTTTATAAAATTGCTTTGGACATAGCTAGTCCATAGCCTAAAATTAACAACGATAATTAGTACATATAATTGATTATCATCGATCATTACTCAAAATGGGTTGGGGCGAATGCAATTATTGACCATGAAACAAAGACTGATGTGAAATTCCTTGATTTATGGGGTCATTTGATTTGGAGTTCCAAGACATGTTTTAACTAATAATGGAGGAGAGTGGGTTGTTGAATTTGACCAGTTATGCAAGAACAATGGAATTATTCATTAATACATTACGCTTCAATGGCCCAAATGTAATGGCATGGTAGAAAGATTGGTTAATACTTTGAAACATGGACTACTTGTTTTATTTGCAACTTCAAAACATATTCAAAATTAGGATGATCATTTGCCAATAATTTTATTTGTTTATAAATGTGGTATTCAAATAAACACAAGTTTCTCACCACACATGATTCTTATTAACCCATTTCCAGATATGATTGATTGAGAGTCATTGAAGATATGGCTCTCTAAATGACACCAAGATTGAGGTCTAACAATTTTTTTAACTCACTAGTGAATACATTTGATGAAAATGATGACCCTGTAATATTGGCAAAGTAGATGATTGAAAAGATGTAGTTGATTGCAAAAATGCATGGATAGATTTTGGACAATGCAGATAAAAACAAGTGAAATAGAAGAGGGTGTATGCCTTGAGAAGAGGAAAACAAATGTTTGTAGGTTTTGAGGAAGGGAAAACTTACATCAAAATGAAGAAACTAGGAAAAAAAAATCATTAACCTCAAGTTGGGAAGGTCCATTTTTATTTATGAAATATTTGGATGGAAATGAGTTCTTAGAACATGATGAAGGAGGTAGAATTTTTGTCATTAAAAGGAAGGACAAGAAACTTTAGGATACACCTAGAAGAGATCTACATGTTTTCCATGTTGCATTTTGAAAGGTGAAAGCTGAGGGCCTCAACCAAATGAACTAGGGAGTGGTTACATATGTAACCTAGATTTTAATTGGTTATGGATTTTAGGGTTGCCATGTGAAAAGGGATTGATGTCCCTTTCAAGGTGTTAGGAAATAAAATCTTATTCTATGACTTGTGTTTTATTAAAAACAAAATTGATTTATGGAGTTATTAATCATGATGTTGCAAGTTATTGAAGAATGCAAGTTTGGAGATTAGTTTTGTTGTTTTGTTGTTTGTTTGTGTGTGTAGTTGTAATGTTTTGTGGATTATGGAATCGAAGGTGCCCATGATTAAGATTAAAAAACAAGTTCTTTTGTTAAATAAATAAATAAATTTTTTACAACTATTTTTGGGTTTTTTTTGGAGATGGAATTTATGTGGGTTGTAGCAATTTTAGCAACCATGGCGTGGGGAGAATGCTTATTACATGGAACTTGATTTCTTAGTGTTAAAGTTCAAGGATTTTTTCATTGTGTTTAACTTTGGTATGAAGAAATTAGGTTCTAATTAAAACCAAATTAGACGTCAAAATTAAGAAAGTAATGAAGACTTATAGAGGTTTCAAGAGCGGTCTAATGGCTAAGCAAGCTATGGGGTAAATGTTGTTGTGAGATTATGTTAATGGGTCTTGTTATGTTGATTTGGGGAAGATTACTTTTAGTTTTGGGAATTCTGAAATTGGGAATTAGCCTATGGGAATCTAGAACATTATGGGTAATTCTGTTGGGATTTAGAGCAATTTTTTATTTTGTCAACTCCTTGAGTTGACACTTGTTGAAACATGTGTTTACAAGCATATGTGGGAGTGGTGCTCATAAGAATTGGGGATCTAGATCTTGAAGCCCATTGTGTTGTTGAACCTTTGTTATTAGTAATTTCTTTTAGGTTTATGTGTGGAATGTATGTGTAAAATATTATTTGTGGGAATTGGAAGTTTTGTGGAATGGGGAAAAACTTGCTATGACTTGCCACAAATTGACCAATGGTCTCAAAGAAAGAGAAATCAAAGCAATTTCATACCCAATGACCTATAGAATAAATTATGATGTTTAGAGATGTAGTTAATAGATATGTAGTGTGTAACACTATTGGGAATTACAAAACTATATTGTAACTTGATGTAACTGATGTGTGTAGACAAGGCATGAATTATACGAACCTTTCTTTTTTGTTACATTTGTTTAAAATGTCACTTTTGTTTATTTGAAATCCACCTTGTAGTTGGTGCTCCAAAACCCAATCCTTATGAAGCTTTTTGCGTTCATTACATAATTCAAATAAAACAAAAATTCATAGATTTGGGGCTTCAAAAAGTTGTAGAGGATTTGTAAGTTAACCCATCCTTTTATTTTTTCATTGTTTTTTGAAAAAATGTTATTTTTGTGTCAAACCTAACTTACATTGATTTCTTTTGTGTCTATGTGGTTATGTGTAGACTATAGAAATTTCACAGTTTTTTTGTGTTTTTAATTTAAAAAAAAATGGCAATCATTAATCAAACTTTTGTGAAAATCAAATCCATAATTAAGAAATGTTTGTAAGAAGGTCCATTTATGTTTAATGTTCGTATAATAAGCAATCCAAACCTACATGCCAATATAGTTGAAGTTGGACATGATGTTGGGTCAAAGTGTTCAAAAGACATAAGTAGCACATCATTGTGACTTGGGTTGCATGAAAGGTAGGCATCAAGCTACCATCAAAGATTGGAAGGTGATTATAACAATGATGAACTCCAAGATGTTGTTGAAATTCCTCATGGAAATTCAACAAATAAACCTCAAGCTTTGAAAAGACCTTTGTCAATAAGAACTTCAACTTGTGCAACGATAAACAGCCTACCCCAAACATTCTTTCACAAACTAGAATACAATATTTCATGTAGCTCATTTAAATTTTTTATTCATGGGTCATTTGTTGGAGTTGATCCCTCGGCCTTCGCATTTAAGGGCAAAATGATTATTGTTGCACCAATGTTTTTTTAGTGATATGAAATGGAATTATTTTCAGGGTTACTTAAATGTTCATTGGGTTATTCATGGTGCTTAAGGGTTGCCTAGATTGACTAGAATATTTAGTAGCCTACTTAAGGCTACCTCCATTATTTAGGTTATGTAGGTGCTACCTAGATTAATTAGGGTACCTAGGGGTTGTTTAGGCTAATTAAAGTTTTATGGGCCTACTTAAGGGTTGTCTAGCCAAGGGATTAATTAAACTAACTAGGGTAATTAAAGGGTTACCTAGGTTAGCTAAGGTACATGGGTGGTTCCAAGATATAGTGATTTTTTGGTAGATGCGACATTCCCAAAAGTTCACATTTAATATTAAAATGGACAAAAGCCCTTCAAAAGTCAATGAACTAAGTGCAAATTATGTGGTGATTAATGAATTAGATTTTTCTCAATGAACAAGATTTCAAGTAAACAACTTTTTGACACACATATTATGACAAACATGTTAGGGGAAAAAAACCTAACAACAAATAATTGGGATAAGAACTTTTGAAAATAAGGTTCAAAGTTAGTCATTCAAAAGCTCATAATTATTTGTTGATGAAATTTTTTGTATTTTTTTTTAAAATTCATATTTTTTTCCAACAAGTATCATGTACTGAATCGTTATTAAAACATCTTGAAATGAAATGATATTGAAAGAAAATATGAATCTTCATGTAAATTCAATATCATAATCCATGGTTCCATAATATTAAAAGTCCATTGAATTTCATAATTATATACATATCCTTATTCAAGTTAACAATCTCAATCCATAAAAATAAATTAGCACATTGATAATTTTATTGTATGTTTGTGATATTTGAATAAAGATTACTGAAAAAGCCACATCCATGGCTTGAACATTTTTTGACTATGACTAAGGAATGCTTTACACTAGGAGTTAGGGCCAATGTTCAACCCAAATCCAGCATTCCTATTGGTGCAAAAGTTTGAAATCAGCCCCAAGGGCGTTACACTAGGAGTCAAGTCTAAAATAGAAAAAAAAAAAAAAAACTTTTCACTCTGCCCCAAATACTAATAAATGCTGAAATTTATGGCCTTGTATTGGCCCCCCAAGGCTGAAAAAAAAGGATACCATCAAATTTGGGAGACCAATTTTGCAACCCTTGGGGCCAATGTTCCAGAATTTATTAAAATCCTGACAACAATGTTCTAGCATTTAGTAGTAACGTGGGGCCAATTTGCAACCCAAAAATGCTCAATATTGGCCCCGAATTTTTTTAGGGGCCCTGACTACTAGTGTAAAGCGGGCCTAAGTTTTAATTATATAAGACAATTTAGTCATGTTGGGTACAAGCAAGTGGATTAAAAAAAAAAAACTCTGAACCTTAAACCCTAAACCCTCATGGCTAAAGTGATGGTAAGCTACATTAGCCGAGTGTAGCTTAAATCATAAAAAATGAATAAAACCCATGTCCCTTTAAGTAGCTACCCATTAATTCATACATACCCAAAAGGCCAAGCTTTTATTGAACTTTTATGAATTGAATGGATGGTACCCAAAAGCTAAGGCTTTTAATTCATCTTAGTACACTATCCCTTAAACCCTAAACAATTAAGTTAAGGTAGCCTGGACAAGCCTAGTATGTAAATACAATACCATTTCTTTTGCATTAACTTTGTTTAATTACCCCCCCCTAAAATCCAAAACCCTAAAGGCTAGTATATGCTTGTAAGGTACCCTAGCCTACACATTTCTTTTATTTTGGTTCATTTAGTTAGAATAGAAAAAAATTGCGCCCAAAATAAAATTAATTCCCATTTTTATATATACCCTATTTTATTTCCTACGCGGTATTAGGTTCACAAATAAAGCAATTTCAAATCACGGGTTACTACCTGGGGAGGCGGGAAGGGTTACCCGGCCAGAAGACGGGTCGTTTCCCCCTTGTCCGCTTCGCAGCGTGAGGGAGTGCTCGCTGGCGCGTGCGCTTGCAACGATTTCTCTCGGCTTTGCTGTGGACGATTGTAGGTAGTGTGTGTGTGAATTTTTTTCGTGTCGCGTGAATACAGCAGGTTTTGAATCTGCTTCAGAAGTTGCGTTTTTTTTTTTTTTTTCGTAGATTACTTTGGAGTTGTTTTGTCTTTTTGCACATTATAGCTTCGTTCGTTGTTGTTTTTGGAATGGTGGCTTGGATTTGCTTCCCTCTTGCTTGAAGTTATTAGGTTGCTTGCGCTTGGTTTTTTAGGGGCGGTGTTTTGTGGTTTTAGATCGCGCTTTTGCATTATTGTTCCAGGTTATATTATTATTATCATCATCATTATTAGATGCAGTGGGTTGTTGTTGCATTCTGAGCTTGGAGAATGCTTGCGTCATTGTGTTGTGATGCGTGTTTTGCTCTTTCGGTAAGCTGCCTACCGGAGAGATTTTGTTGACTTGCTTGAGAGAGACAGAGACTGGGACAGAGAGAGATTTGTTTTTCACTAGGAAGGATAAGGTTTCAGGGATAGAGACAATAGACAGGGGGTGTAGGGAGGAGCAATCAGCTGGAGATCTGCGTCAACGGACAAGAGGTTCATTGAAGCTGTGGCGCGCTTGCCAACTGATTAGTACCAAGACATGGCGCCACGCCAGCTGCGGAAAGCTTTAGGGGCTGTCAAGGACCAGACCAGCATAGCGCTCGCGAATGTGGTGAGCACACGAGCTCCGGATCTGGATGTGGCGATAGTGAAAGCCACAAGTCACGATGAGGCGCCGGTTGATGACAAATACGTTCAGGAGATTCTGCATCTGACCTCGTACTCGCGGGGCTATGTGAACGCGTGCGTGGCTGGACTGGCAAGGCGTTTGAGGAAGACGCATAACTGGATCGTTGCGTTGAAGACTTTGATGCTCGTGCACCGGTTGATGCGCGAAGGTGATTCGTCTTTCGAACAAGAGCTGAAGACGGCTGGAAGACGAGGTGCGCGCATGTTGAACTTGTCGCACTTCAAGGACGACACACATTCTAACTCCTGGGACTATTCTTCGTTCGTGCGCACTTATGCTTTGTTTCTCGATGAGAAACTGGACTCTTCCTCGCTTTCTGGTCTGCCGCGACATGACTCCAGAGGCAATGGCCACAGCCGATCCGATGTTTACGGTACTGGCCGCAAATCCAGCGCTGGTTATGACGACTCTGGCATTGGATGGCGTCGTCGTTCTCCTGAAAGCGATCAACGGAGAGCTAGTTTCGACGGAGGTCGATCTTTCGGAGACCGCAGCAGATTTGAAGACGATAATAGGCAGCAGGACGATTCATCACAAGGGAAGAAGGAGAGCTTGCGGGAAAAGGAAACGTCCACTTTGCATTTGCTTGGAAAGCTTCCATCGCTGCAAAGACTGATGGATCGCATCTTGGGATGCCGACCTACAGGCGCTGCCAAGAGCAACAGGTTAGTACATATTGCCTTGTATCCCCTCATCAAAGAAAGTTTTCAGCTATACTCAAGCATCACAGACGGCGTAACCATTCTTCTTGACGGTTTTTTCGACTTGGAACCACCAAATCGCATCGCTGCATTCGAGATTTACAATCGTTCTGCAAAGCAAGGAGATGAGCTTCGTGCATTCTACAATAAGTGCAAGGAGTTTGGAATCGGTCGTTCCTCTGAGTATCCTCCTGTACAGAAGATCTCTCAAGAGCATTTAGACACTTTGGAAGACTTTCTGAGGAACAGTCGCCCACGCAACTCTTCTGAAAAAATGCCAAGCGCCAACAAGAATCCTGAACCTCTGCAACTGGAGTGCTATCCGGAAACTCCTGAAGAGCAGGAACCAGCAACGGTGAAGCAGACAATGGAGAAACCTGTTGAGGCAGCAGCTGCTCCTAAAGATGAAGTTCCAGCTGTAGAGCTTGTACCAGCTCAACATGAGGGAGGTATATGCTGCAAAGACAAGTTGCATCACCTGTATTACCAGTTTGCTTGTTCGAGTTTCTCTTGCATTTTGCTTCAGTGCATGAAATTCGTGCATCACAAGTTCACTGCTTCAAGCTTCACATCATCTTGATTGCTTTGATCTGCCAGGGATATGTTTATTGCAAGTTCTCTTGCATTTTTATCAAACTTGATTGCTTTGATCCGAAGGGGATTCGGGTGTTGCAAGTTTACTTGTCCAAGCTCCTCTTGAATTGTCAAACTTTGATCTGAAGGGATTTGTGTTCTGTATGTTTTGTTTGTTTAAGCTTCTCTTGAATTGTCTATCTAGAGGAGAGTCCTAAGTTCTGATTTTGATGTCTTGCTGTATTGCAGATTTGCTTGACTTGGACCAACCCATCTCTGCAGCAGAACATGAAAACAAACTTGCATTGGCACTCTTTTCAGATGGAGCTACAGGGAACAATACCAAGTGGGAACCATTTGGTTCATCAGATCCAGCCACACAGGAGAACAATGGCAACTGGCAGACGACCGGGATGGAGAATGGAAAGGCTGGGTGGGAGCTTGCTTTGGTTTCTTCAACCACTAGCAACCTGTCAAAGCCAAGTAATGGGACTCTTGCAGGTGGCTTTGATCCTCTTCTCTTGTCCAGCATGTATCAACAGGGTGAAGTTAGGCAACAACAAGCTGTTGCTGCTGCTGTTGCAATGCAAGGTAGTGCCAGTAGTGTTGCTCTGCCAAGCAGCAGGCCAGGATCATCATTCTTGGCTTTGCCTGCACCACCAGGAGCTACACCACTTCCTGCTGCAGGAGGAGGAGAGGACCCGTTTGCTGCTTCAGCAATTGTTCCTCCTCCAGCATATGTGCAAATGTCAGATTTGACAAAAAAGCAGCAACTCTTGGCTCAGGAGCAGGTGTTATGGCAGCAATATCAAATGAATGGTATGCGGGGAGAGTTAAGTCTCATGAGTATCAACAACAACAACAATCCCTATGCCTCAGGAATGCTCCACCAAAATATAGCTGCTCCATTTTACGGTGTGGGTATGCCTGTACAAAATTACAGCTATCATGTTTAGTAGTGAGATCTTATTTGCTTCAGCCTCATTGCCATAGCCTGCTTGCCTATGTCAGTCTCTCACAACTTCATGTAAAGGAGTAGTTTTCCTTTGAAAGTTGCAAGTTGGTGCAAGTCAGAAGCTCACATTCTTTTGGTAGTTCCAATATTTTTATATTTTCTTCAGGAGCTCAGAACTAGAACTTCATAGTGGAAAGGTCACTGAGGTTAATAATTTCAGACTTTTTATCTGTTGCTGTTCTTCAAACTGCCTCAGTTTTTGGTTTTGGTTTTTGCTGTTCTTTTAGGGTTGGGTTTAACTGTTGTTCTTCAACTTCAAACTGCCCGTTGCATTTTGGTTTTCTTTGTTCTATAGGGTTGGGTTTCATCTCGTTCCCTAGATTGTTAGATCCGAAATCTCTGTAAACTTAATTACTGGGTCATCAGCTCTCAATTTGTGTAACTTCAAATTCTTTTCAGATTTGACTTCAATTGCATGTATGATCAAGAGCAAGATATTCATCTTGAAGGCTGAGTCATATTCCAGAAAGCATCTTGATTTGTTCAGCCTGCAATTGTCAAGCCTGTTTCTAATGTATTGTCTTGTTTCATCTAACATATTTCATTGTAGGCTTTGAAAGCCTTGCATTGTATTTTTTTTCCCTCTGATGAATGACTGCCAGATCCGTGGCCTTGGAGTCTCAGCTTATGTCACGGTTTCTTGTAAAGGTTTGGCTCTCAAATGACTCATATTCAATTTGGTTAAGTTTCTTGGGAGTTTCAAATATGGAAAAATTGTCCCTTTTTTCCTCACAATTTTTTATTCATATTTGAAAGCACCTCTCCAGGAGGAAGGTGCTTTCAGCAATTGACAGGACCTGCCCCATGAGTTACAGAAGATGCATCCCTTCTTTGGAAGCTGCAGTTGTGTTTGTATTTGGGCTTACCTCCTCACACAGAAGACCATTTAGTCAAGAAAGGGATATTCTACACACAAGGTGCTTCTCCCTGTAGAAGATGCTTCTGCCATGTGTCCCAGTAAGACTGAACTGCAAAGTGACAGAAGCAAGACCTCATACAAGTAACATTGACATTCATGAAAAAACTGAAAAAGTATTAAGAAGTAAAAAGAGTATCAAAAATCTTGCCATGCTTTACAATGGGGAAGGTCTGCTCCTATTGTGCTTCCTCTAATTTCCAGGTCTTTGCATTGGGCTACCACCATTGGGACTCTGACCCTCCACTGAGAAGGCGCAACTATATGCATTACTCTGACTAGTGGGTAACCCGTGGCTATGCCACTCTATGCCACTCTATTAATCTCCTCCTATTATTTGTGCATTACATTCATTTCCATCTGCAACAATTCCCATTCACCATTGTTTCATAAATCCTCTCATAAATTCTTAGCAATTTCTCATGTATTTTTTTTCTCTGTCGAGAGAGAGAGAACTCCCATTCAATAACTCCTGTCATAACTTATCAGCATGGACAATGCACTGGCCCCAGTGAAAACTTGTCCTTCAGGATACATGCATTGCAAATTCCGTCTCTTGGTTTTCACGCACGACGCGGCAAAAGGCACAAATGATTTTTTGTGGGGGATTTTTTGTTTGCAGAATCCGACTGTCCGGGCCGGTTTTCGGTCTCAGAATCCCACTGTCCAGGCCTTGGTTTTCACGCACGACGCGACAAAAGGCACAAACGATGTTTTGTGAGGGATTTTTAGTTTGCAGAATCCGACTGTCCGGGCCGGTTTCCGGTCTCAGAATCCGACTCTCCAGGCCGGTTCCACCAGTCAATCAAAACGCGGAACTGTCGTCGGACGCAGAGACAGACGCACACACATGTTGTAACTATATATAAGATATGTATTACATATTATAAAATCAACTCCTCAACTCACCTTCATGTCATGACTTGGTAAACGTTCCTCTCTGATACAAATACATTTTTGTTATAGTAAGCAACTCCTCAACTCACTTTCATGTCATATGACTTCGTGACATGTTCATCATTGTGAACTTCCGGTTTTTGTCATCAACTAAAGATTTTGAAATTCAATCTTTATGGTGCAAACAATATTGTTTGTCGAAAAAAAGAAGTTTACAGATGAAACAAGCAAGATTTAAAGAATGATTGCAAGCAAGATGTATGACACATTGTGTAAGATCAGGGATGCAGAAATAAAAGCAAATATTGCTGAGAAACACAAAACTGAGAAACATCTGCAAGTTTTAGACATCTGCAAGCAAGCTATACAAAATATGGTGTAGGATTCTGGGGTGCAAAAGACAAAGGAAGAATCACTGGGAAACAAAATTGAGAATCACAACCATAGATATATACTTGCAAGCAGGAAATACAAAATATGATATAACACAAAGCATAAAACAAAGCAAGACTTGCTTCTGAGAAGCATTAGTTTAGATACAATTGCAAGCAAGATATACAAAACATGGTGTGAGATTCTTGGATGCAAATAAATAAAAATCACTGAGAAACTAAACTAGAAAACTGAGAAGCACAAGTTTAGATATGCTTGCAAGCAAGATAGACAAAAACATGGTGAAGGTTTTCTGGGATGTAAAAAAGCACAGCAAAAATTGCCAAGAATTGAAACCAAGGAACACAGGTTTCGATATAATTGCAAGCAAGATATACGAAACATGGTGAAGGATTTTGGGATGCAAAAAACCAAAGCAAAAAACGAAGGAAGAATTGCTAAGAAATAAAACTGAGAACCAAGCAAAAACCGCTCCTGTCTATTGTTCAATGCTTTGTGCACAGCAAGAAGGTGTGGCTGTCTGTATGTAACTAGAGCAACAAATTTCAGCATGCACCGCATGATTGCAGAGTTCACACAAAACATGGGGAGCAAGAGTGTTACTTGCAACACATGCAAGGTGATGGAGTGGATCCTCTGCCTTTAGCTCCGAGAGAGAGAGAGAGAGAGAGAGAGAGAGAGAGAGAGAGAGAGAGAGAACACCTGCAACGATTACAGACGGTGTTTCCCTCCTATCTATTGATGTTATTTCTTACAATTGCTGGTCAAAACATAAGACAACAAGAATCACAAACTCTAGAGGAACTCCGATGATGATGATGCTCTCTCCCTTCCTGTTTGCTGCTGTTATTGCAAGCAGTTGCTTGCTCAGAGCTAACAAAGCTTTGGGTTGCATGATCAAGAGTCCGAGCTACAAAAGCTTTGGGGTACGTGATCACAGTCCGAGACTACAAGCTACAAAGCATTGGGGTACGTGAGTGATCACAGTCAGAGACTACAAGCTACGAAGCTTTGGGTACGTGATCAGAGTCCAAGACTACAAGCTGCAAAGTTTGAGTGCGTGTTCAGAGTCTACACTCCGTGCTGTAGGTGGGCATAGTATCGCGGAAAATGGCCATCACATGAAAACCCAAAACAAAACAAAAAACAAACCCAGATTGAAAACACCACACACACATACACACACACACACGGAGAGAGAGAAACACAAAAGAATCCCCAATGCCCATAACAGGGAATTTGCAAGCAAGATCGCCAAGAAACTTTGCATGTCGGGAAAAACCTAACCCTAGAATGCAAAAAGAGAAAGAAAGACATGATCTACCGACCAGACGAAGATGGTATTCGGTTAGCGTCCTTTCCGTTGTTGCTGTTGTTATTGTTGTTTTTGTTGCCGTGGGTCGGTGCAGGAGGAGGAGATAGAAAGAGGAGGATTGTAGAGTAACGAGCAGCAGGCTGCAGTGGCAGCTTGCGACTCAGCATCACAGGATGTGAAGAGTGAGAGAGGGAGAGAAGGAGAAGAGAGTCGAGAGAAAGATATATATAGAGAGAGCAAGCAGTTGGTGATCAAAGGAGAGGGTGTGGGGATGGAGATGAGAGGAGGAGAGGACGTGGAGGAGATTCATGTGGGCGAGATGATGCAGCAGCAGCAGGAGACAGAAAAACAACATCCTGGGTATCCGGAAAAACAGTTGCAAGAGATGAAGCTCTTGCTGAATGTTTTGTCTTTGGTTTCGAGGAGCGTGCCAGTTCCCAATCAGCTGATCGAGAAAGTCTCCTCTATCGCCCTGAATGGAGCTGCTCACAATTTGAAGGAGGAGGAGGAGGAGCAACATGATTGTTTGCAAATGCCTCCACCTCCTGCTGATCAGTCGGGAGATTGTTGTGTTGTGGGAACAACAACATCTTGTGACAAAGATGCTGCTGCTGCCGCTCCTCCTCCTCCTCCTCCTCCTATTGCACCGGATATTGAAGAGGGATTGAAGGTTTGCAAGAAGGATAAAGAATTGCAGCCGGCTGCAGCAGCAGCAGCTGAGGGGATAAACCTTCTCACGGAAGCAGTAGAGAATGAGGAAGAGGAGGAGGAGAACGAGGAGGGAAAAGAGTTTCCCAGCTTCTTCATGCCAGGGCAGTTGCTTGCAGAATTTGAGGAAGCCATGGCAGAACAACAGTCCAGGTACAAATCTGCAGCACTGCTGAGGAGGGAGCAGAAGGACCGCATCCAAAGGAGGCTCACGCAACGCTCACGAGAGCTGCAAGAAGACTCGCCTTTGTACGCAGACGAGAAGGTGAGACAAAGGAACCTGGTAGAGCAACAGTCTCTGAAATTGATGCATCTGCAACAGAAAGTGCGCAATGATGTTGTGGCAGAGCTCTATCTTCAACAAACATGTGCAGATCCACGCACCCATTTGTTCGATTGGGGCTTGATGCGGATCCGCCGTCGCGGGATTTCTTCTTCGCATTTTGGCGGTCCACTGTATGCTGCTGCTGCCGGTGTATCCCAACTTTCCGGTCCGCATGCAACGGAAGCTGATGAACGCCTTCGCCGCAAACGAGAAGCTGAGAGACAGCGGCGCTTGGAAGAGGAAGAGCGAGTGAGAGAAACCACAAGGAAACGCAAGTTCTTCAACGAGCTGCTGAATGTGAGCCGAGAGTATCTGTTGCAGTCTCAAGCAACTTCCAAACGTCGCAAGCAAAGGAATGATGGAATCCAAGCTTGGCATGGCAAGCAAAGACAGCGAGCAACGCGTGCTGAACGTCTTCGCTTCCAGGCTCTCAAATCTGATGATCAAGAAGCATACATGCGCTTGGTAGAAGAAAGCAAGAACGAAAGGCTCACCACTTTGCTCTCCAGAACTGATGATCTCCTCCAGCGCTTAGGAGCCATGGTCCAGCAACAGAAGAATGCAGAACCTGAAGATACTTTCACAAAGAAAGACAAAGTGCAAAGGGAAAGAGGCTCCACCACGGGAGGAGTGCATCCTCCTCCAAAGGACGCTGCTGCAAATGCAAAAGACACTCAGAATAATACAGAGATTGTGGACATGGTGGCAGTTGGTGCGGCTGCAAAGAAGAGGGATTTGCTTGAAGGTCAGCGACAGTACAATTCAGCAGTTCATTCAATTGAGGAAATTGTATCAATGCAACCAGCAATGCTCGTTGGTGGACAGCTTAGGCAATATCAGATTGAAGGTCTTCAATGGATGCTCTCTCTTTACAATAATAACCTGAATGGAATCCTTGCTGATGAAATGGGATTGGGGAAGACAATTCAGACAATTGCACTCCTTGCTTATCTGCTGGAAAACAAGGGAGTTGCAGGGCCTCATATCATCATTGCACCCAAAGCTGTCTTACCAAATTGGGCACATGAGCTCACTACTTGGGCTCCATCTTTGACAGTTGTGTTGTATGATGGGCGAGCTGAAGAGCGCAGGCTGTTGCGGGAGGAGCATGGGAATGACAGCAAGTTTAATGTGTTGGTAACACACTATGATCTTATCATGCGTGACAAGGCATTTCTGAAGAAGATACGGTGGCACTACATGATTGTTGATGAAGGTCATCGCCTCAAAAATCATGACTGTATGCTCTCAAGGACTCTTGTTTCAGGGTATCATATTCGGCGACGCCTGCTTCTGACAGGAACTCCTATCCAAAACAGCTTGCAGGAGTTGTGGTCACTGCTGAATTTTCTTCTACCTGCAATCTTCAACTCGAGCGAGAATTTTGAGGATTGGTTCAATGCACCGTTCACCGATCGTTCTGAGGTTTCTCTCACTGAGGAGGAGCAGCTTCTTGTCATCCGACGTTTGCATCAAGTGATTCGTCCTTTTCTGCTGCGGAGAAAGAAAGCAGAGGTGGAAAAATTCCTGCCCAGCAAAACGCAAGTCATTTTGAAGTGTGATCTCTCTGCTTGGCAGAGGCTGTATTATCGGCAGATTGTAGAGTCAGGTCGAGTGGGATTGGATTCTGGAACAGGGAAGTCTCGGGGGCTTTTGAACACTGCAATGCAGCTACGCAAGTGCTGCAACCATCCATACCTTTTCCTGGAAGGCCGAGACTATGATCCTCTCCACAGTGATGAGCTGATTCGTTCTTCAGGAAAATTCGAACTTCTGGATCGCTTGTTACCCAAGTTGCTCATTACTGGGCACCGTGTGCTCCTCTTCTCTCAAATGACTCGGCTGATGGACATTTTGGAGGACTATTTGGAGTTGCACGGTTTCAAGTACTTGAGGTTGGATGGGACAACCAAGACAGAGGACAGAGGAACTCTTCTTCAGCAATTCAATGCGCCTGAATCACCTATCTTCATCTTCTTGCTCTCCACACGTGCAGGTGGGCTTGGACTCAACCTTCAGACAGCCGACACGGTTATACTGTTTGACAGTGACTGGAATCCCCAGATGGATCAGCAGGCAGAAGACCGTGCACATCGGATAGGTCAGAAGAAGGAGGTTCGAGTTTTTGTGTTGGTGAGTGTAGGTTCCATTGAAGAAGAGATTCTTCTGCGCGCAAAGTCAAAGATGGGAATTGATGCAAAAGTTATACAGGCTGGTTTGTTCAACACAACATCCACTGCCCAAGAGAGGAGAGATATGCTGGAAGAGATCATGAAGCGAGGAACAGATGCTCTTGGAACTGATGTACCCAGTGAACGCGAAATCAACCGGTTGTCAGCTCGGGGAGATGATGAATTCCAGATTTTTGAGGAGATGGACGAAGAGCGACGACAAAAGGAGGGCTATTGCTCACGGCTGCTTCAAGAGCATGAGGTTCCTGATTGGGTGTTTCTGAATGATCCAGGGGGAGGGAATGACGATTCACACCATCATGACAGTGGTGGTCAGATAACTGGAAAGCGTTCTCGTAAGGAAGTTGTTTATACTGATACATTGAGTGAAACACAATGGGTGAAGGCAATTGAACAGGGGACAGATGTGCAGGAAGCTGTGAAACTCCAAATTGTGAAAAGGAATAAGAAAAAACAACAACAACTATCAACGGGCATTGATGCAGACAGAGCTGTGATAAATGGGGTTGCTTTCTCTGATGATGAAAAAAACACATATCAAGATGGCACTGAAACAAATGGAGCCACTGCAATGATTCCTGATCAAGATGTAGTTGTCTCAGTCAGGAAGAGGACAACTCTTGCTGCAGAATCTGTGTACTCATCAGATCTTCAGACACAGAGGAGGGAAGTAGCAGGGGCCGAGCTTGAATCATCCAAAAGAGAGAAACACACTCGAATCCTTCTAAGAAAGAAGAAGGAAAGTCTGCAGGCAAGAGGAGGCTCACATGGGGGCACTTCCAAAGAGGGTGGTGGTGCTAAAAGCCGGTTACAAATTGTTTTGAGGGCAGAGAAGGAGGGTGGAATAAATTGGAATGGTTTGAGAAGGAAAAGGTCCAGACCTGGATCAACAAACGCTGAGGAAGATTTTGTTGGGGAGGAGCAAAAAGAGAGAGGCAGATTGAAGCATAATAATCGAAGTGATGATGATGATGATGCAACTCTAGAGGGTTGATCCTAATGTTAGTTCCATGACTAAATTCAGTCAAGAGTCATACACAAACAAAGTGGTTTGTTGTCATTCAAGCCAGCATTGCCTGGACCATGAAATGAGCACTAAAACGTAGTATAGGTGGTCCATTTGTGTAGAAATTGTTTGAGAGAGAGAGAAAGATCACACATACCCAAGATTTGTTATACCTTCCCTTCTTGCAGTTCCTATCAGCAGTGTTTGATCATGCGTGGAGGAACTGTTTCCTTTTTTGTAGATTTGAGCCTGGAAGAAGTGGGGGGCTGAATCACATTGTTTCAGCACATGTTGTGCGTGTGCCTCAGCATTTGAAGAAACAAACAGTAGCAGCAGCTGTTGCCTGAGAGACTAATCATCCCATCTAGACCCTTCCCATTTGTAAAGAAGCCACTCTTTCATTGTTAGTGAAAGCGCCCGGGGACTTAAATGAGCAAGCTTGTCCTTGTGCAGGTATGTTGCATTCAATCAGCGGATGCTGTGTAAGACTACTTTTACTCCAGAGGGGATCATTCAAAAAATGACACATTTGCCCCTCTACCTTCTTTGGAAAGCTGCAGTAAAGAGCAGTTGCTAAACAAAGAAAATTGTGTCATGTTCTTGAGAGATCATGCTCTTCAAACTTCAACTCCATACTGCCATTTCTCTCTTTTCCTCTTTGTTCTTTTTGTCAGTGGTTCTTTTGTGTTACTTCTTTTGGGTTTGTGTTGCAGCACCTGTTGGGGCTTGGTGAAATCATGTGTGTTGCAAAGGGCATAAGTACAATAATCGAAGTATGGGTGTTCAGATATTGTTGTCGTTCTGTTGTTTTGTTTGTGACTTTGATGAAGTCTTCTTTGTGAAGTGCATGTTTCTGAAAGTCAGGAAAGAGTGTTGTTGCAAATTGATTGACAACAACAAATGCTATTTGTGCTGCTACATTATTATAAAGTAGTTGTAGAGTGAGTATGAAAAAATTGCTATGTACTGTGCACATCCTTTGGCTGCAAGCAGCAGTTGATAATGGTGGATTGATCGATTTTGATGGTGGGGAAAATTGGTTGAAAAGATGGACAATGTTTTTGTGTGACAATTTTTGTTGAGTATTGTGATTTCAGAGTCATATACAGTCCAATGATTCATTCAACATTCAAGCAAAAGCTTGCTTCAACAAATGACTGAGGATCTGAGTCTGAAGCAAAATCAGATTGCAAACGATCTTATCACAAAATCCTGCAATCCATTTGTTTGTAAACATGCATTGGTATACAAGTACTCTGGAAGCTTCAGGCAATTGAAAGACTGCAGAAATTGCTGAGAGAAGTTGCTACTAATCTCTCTGAGCACAGGAAGCAAGCCAGCAGTGTGCAACTATGGTTAGTAGGTGAGAACAAAAACCCTGTGTTATCACAAGCATCTCCTTGTCATGTTCTTTTGGACATCAGCAAGATTTCAGACTATCAAATGCTCGCAGATGGGTGAATTAGTAGGGGTACATCAAGCTTTTTTGAGTTAAGGTGCATATGACTTAACCTGCTTGCTGAATCACTACACTTCTAATTCTGGCAGGTTTCACTGTGATTGTTCCTGCCATGCAAATTTCAATTGCACATGATGAATGCATTTCATGGAGATTTTGCAATGAAGGTGTTTGATGCAGCTTGCAAAGATTTCTTGAAAGCTCTCTACAATCAGGGTTTATTTTTCAAAGTGGTGAGAATATTTTTTTGAGCTTTTTTTCATCACCAATTTTTTAATTTTTTTAAATCGTAAAATTTTAAATATTTTGCCAGATTCTATCCTACTTTGCATCAGGTAGCCAAAAATATAGAAGGATGCTAGATCTTTCTAAACTTTCATATTTGCTTATTGCCAAATCTGGCTAAATCATCTCATGGATGATCACCACTTTGGCAATATCACAAAAGTGGGAAAAAAAAATCCCTGCCTACATAAAAAATCATCTAAATTCCATGGATGAACACATATAAAATATCATTTGTGGGATTTTTCAATGGGGGGGATAGATGAAAGTTCATCCATGAAATCAGGTTTGCTAAAAGGGATGCCCTTTGGCTATGGACATACTAGGGACATCTTTGGGTCTTGAACACTCAGCCAAATGTCCCTTTCCATACTTGACGGAACATGCCTTATTCTCATATCTTTTGAACCTAGACTACTTAGTCTTATAAAATTAGGTTGCAATTGTGAGGACTTCAACTTTTCACCTTCACATTGTGAGACGAAATCTTTAATCATTGCACCGCATTTTTTAACATGATAGAAGTTGTTACCATATTATGATTATTTTTATATAAAATTTACTTAAGTATTCAAGCTACCTAACTAGGGTACCTACATGTTAACATATAACCTACCTAATAACCTAATAGATACCTTCATAGGTTCAACTACCTAGCTAAAATAGGTACCTACCTAGTAGAGTATGTGCCAACATGGATAAATAACTAGTATGTATCTTTAAGTAGGTAGGTACCTACTACCTAGAAGCCAAGGTAGGTCCCAAGGTACATATTTACTTAGGTAACTACTAATAGCTAACTAATAATTACCTATGTACTTATTAATAACTAGCTAATAATTAAGTAGGTATCTACTAGTAGCTAGGTACCTTGTGAAGTAGGTACATACTAATAGATACCTACCTAATTATTATGTATCTAAGATAATTATTAATAGGTACCTAATACTAATATTAATAGGTATTTATTAATAAAGGATGAAAGGATGACCTAGGCAAGTGTATTAGAGTGCGCTAATTGTAGCTTAACATTTCACAAGTTTAAAATTAAAATTTAAAAAAAAAAAAAAAAAAAACCCCAACTTTGATGATTCTTACATGATAAATTATCAAAAATATAATTGTATAATCCATTCAAGGCATATCTTAACATGCTTAAAGAGTCAACAACATAGCCTAAAATCAATACATTTAAAAAGTCCCAAATAAGCACCCCTTGGCTTTGTCTCAAGAAGGTGTTTTGTTTTGAGGATGCCTTGCACTTTGGGCATTACCCTACTCATAAGACCTCCTCACTTTCAAAGAGTAAGAGGCAAAAACTTCCCCTCCTATGCCTCATGATTCACATATGTTTAGGTCCATGATAACCTTTGCTTCATGCTTTAGCATAAGTAAAGCTCACAACTAAAGGACATTCCCAAAATGTTAGGCTAGAATCGACTCCCAAGTTGTTCTATGCACCTTGTTAAGGAATGCGCCCCTACCATGGAAATAATGTATGTCTTTCTCTCAACTCATTGGGGTTCCAAAAAACTCTCGACTTGGAACCCTATACCTATAACCTTATATGAAATTGTGGGTTCTTTGTGGCTATATATAGTTGAAAACAAAATAGAAAACTAAAAGTAGATGAATTTCAAATATTTTTAATAAATCAATATACGACACGTCTATTGGAAAGAGAAAATGCCAAGTTGGACATCTTTCCAAAATCTAGTATTTCCTTAGGTTGCAATGTCCCACACAGAATTCCATATGATGGAACATTTGCCATAATTGACTCAATTTTTTAAATGAAAATTTGGTATAATCTCATCAATGTATTTTTGTTATTGGGTGCAAAGTTTTGCCAAAATGAAAGAAACACAAATAAGAAGGGAATATTTTATCATAATGTTCTTACTTTTTTTGGGTAATAAATTACCAACTTTTGAATTTTCATTTTTATTTAAATTACTTTTTCTCCACAATTTGACTTTGATTTGAGTTTGGTAGCATTTAAAAAATTAGTTATAAAAAATATTTAGATATGTTCTAAGTAATTATTGTTGTTTAATGTTGAATCCCTCTTGCAATGCAAGCCAATGACACGACATCAAATAGTTCTTTAAAAGAAAAATCACCATATCCTATATAAGTTAAATAATCCCCATAGGCTAAATTGGCTGAACAAAAACTTACAAATTAACAAAAACTAATCTAAAATTTTGGCAAGTGCAAAGTGAAGAGAGGGTAATGGTGTGCAAGGGAATCGAACCTGTGCGATTGGATTTGTGCACATGCATCCAAGCCATTGGGGTAGGGAGTCAAGTTTGGCACATTATGAAAGTGCTACTATAAGTTGCGACATAGGAAGTGCCTAGGTCTTTGATGTGGCTAATTTAATTAATTTTATTTCGAAAATGGAAAAAAAGGGCTTAAAATCACAAAATTTTCATGACTTTTTTTCATTTTCTCAAATTTTTTTTGCCAAGTTGTAAAATTTTGCCACAAAAAAATTAAATTGAGATTCACACACAAAAGAAAATGGAACAAGCTAGATCAAGACCTGAAAGTTGAAGGCATTAGACTTGAAAGTTGAGAGGAGAAAGGGGAGTGACCATTTTTTTTATTTAGTGAAATTTATCCCAAAAAAAAAACGAATTTTAGAATTCAAAATTCAAAATGAAGTGATTTTCAAAATTTTCAATTGCCAGAACTCAGAAATAAAAATAAAAATAGTCATAGTCAAAAATGTCCCTAAATCAAATGTCCTATGCCCTAAGCCACACAAGTCCTAAGCCTTAAAAGCCAAATGTTCAATATCCTCAAAAAAGAATTGATGGGAGAAGGACGCCTTGTTGCTCTTTGCCAAAGAAACTAAAAACGAGAACCCTAAGAGGAAGCGCCCAAGAGAAAAGTGACCCAAAGAGAAGAAAGCTCCAAATTACTAATATGAAAACCCCATTTCGCCTCTAAACCCCTAAACCCTAAACCTATTCTTCCCCATATACCCAATAATACAAAACAAACTCACCTTTTCAATCACTCTCATTGGTCTCCCCCCCAATTAATTAATTAATTTTCCACACACCTAATGAAAACCTATTGTCACCCTTTTTAACTAAAAGTTAGCTCAAAAGTATTCACCAAAAAACAATTTTCATGACCATTCCTGACAATGTCATTGGTCCATATCTTTTTCCTGCACGCACACCTATTCATGACCCTATTCAAAAGGCCCTATGTGATTGTCATTAATCCTAAAATCCCTTGTAGTTAAAAATGATCAAACCACAATAGACGTTATTGGACATAAGGATGAAATCAACCAAATGGATGATGGTCATTTTACATCCAATGGATATGATATTTTTTTTTAAAAGGTCACATTCAGTGAAAAAGGCAAATTGGTCTTGGAACATCCCACTCACTTCCCTTTCTAACCATCTAAAAGGGAAAACAAAGTCCAAAAAAATGGCGCCTACTAGTGTGATAATAGAAGAGGAAGATGTAGTAATAGTTGCATGGATTATAACAATGCAAAAATGCGGGCTTTTAATAACAATACAATAGCTAAAAATGAAAGTAACAAAGCTCATTCAAACAAGACCAACACCATTCAAGCACGAAGTACCAAGGTACTCCTAATGGTATTGGTTCAAATGCATGTTGTGTGAAAGGAGGAATAGGTGGTTAGTTTGGATTATCACACTTGTAATTTTTCTGGATTAGGTATAAACATAAAATTGAAAGTCATATCCAAAATTAACAATATCAATGTTTTAATTATTCATGTTATCATAAACTTTAATGGGAATCATCATAAAAGATTTGGATAAATTTTTTAAAGATTATGGACTTGTAATGGACTTTTGAAATGACAACACTACAATTGTCACATACAAAATGAAAAAATTTGGACTCAAAAAATATGTTAAAGTAATGGAAAATTAGAAAATATAAAAAAAAAGCATCATCAAATGAAGAATCTATTGATGAAGTGTAATGAAACTTTTCATATATATATATATATATATATATGTATGTATTTTAAAAATTTTAATCTTTTGCATGGAGTTTTTTATCAATCACATGTTTAAAAACATTGATAAGTTGTCTTATTAATTTTTATGATTAAAAACATAGGGAATAATTTTAGGATTTATGTTTGATAATGGTTAAAACAACCAAAAGAATCATTAGTGATAGATTATGGATTTTCAAACATGACTTTTGAGCCACTTAACCATGCTTTCACCCATGCACCTGAAAATTAAGCATTAAGGTTATTGAAGGATTGGAAGTCTCTAACATAGAAAGAATAGTTGTAAAATCAATCATTAATTACTACCAAGAGGAACTAAACATTGATATTACTAGTGTGAACCCGGTGCATAATGCACCCCGTCGATCCCTAGGTCTCGGCAAGGTAAGGTAAAAGGTAAACGGGTAATCCAATTGAACCTACTTTTACCTTACTCGTTACCTTACCCTATTGCCACTTGTTAACATTTACTGTTTATTTTTACCCCCACTTTTGACGGGTAATTACCCTGTGGCATTGATCATTTTTTTTATCACATGATTTCAGCCTCCAAAACAAAGCGTTCGAACTGTGAATTCATTAGTTCAACAACCCCGTCATCAAGAACCTCATCTTCCCAATGGTCTTGCTCGACTGCGATTTGATCAAAAGTGGCGGCAACACTAGCTATCGCACCGTCACTAAGCGCCTTCTCAATGTCGACCGCCACCTTGGCCCGATTCGATGGTACTTTGATCACCCTTGCGTCAATCCAAGAATGCAAGCACATTGTTTGGATAAACACAGACGATGACAGCAACTGCCTCGCAGCTGTGAACTCGTGTCCCGCCATGTTGTTCACGCGTTCTGATGGCGTCGACGTTGCAGGTGTGCCAAGGTAGTCTGCTGCCATCTGGTAATGTGCAGGAAACATGTCCTTTCGCGCCGTCCACCATTCCATCACGTCGATAAATGACGACGATGTGACGATGCCAAGGCTAAGGTACTTTTCGACCTCATCGTCGATCTCATCCCCAACGTTTTGCACCTGCTCGAACATGGCAGCGAAGAGCGTATCGACGCGATCAGGTCGAGGAGTCGGCGCGGCAACAATGTTTGAATATCGGCGTAGAATTTGAGAGCGAATCAAAGCTGTGATCTGGCCCATCGCTATAAGATCGGTCAGCCTCGGTAACTGCGGGTTTAGGTACGTGGCCACAATAGCCGGTTCTTGAATGAGAAGCTTCTCGTACTGCTGCAGCTTTGCCTTCATGCAAACCGTTGTTAAGTCTTGATCAATGTCCTTGAACGTTGTCCCTCCATTTTCGCAATGTTTGATGAGATGTGTGATGGACGCAGACACCAAATCCAAAGACGTCTTGTGATCGACCGCCAACGATTCCATGACCTGGCGGGGTGGACGCAGGAACGCAGTCACGGCAGCGATGCGTTCCCATTGTTCATCAGACAGCACATCAACGCCAATTGTGTCGTTGTAAACATTCATGATGTGATCCAGTGGAACCCTCTTGTTGAAGGCATCACTGCCCATTTCATGGGTCGAGTTCCACCTCGTCAGATAATCTTGATGCGGTGGTTCTTTGCTCGCGAAACCAGCCAGATCAGCTTCGCGACGATACGCTTGGCGCATGGTCTTACTGCGACGAATACAAACAAGCGCCTGTCGGAGTTGTGCATTGATGTCCTTGATTCGTACCAACACCTTTAGAACAGCTAGCTGAACGGAATGGTCAACGCAATGGACATGATTGCATGGGCGCATTTGTTCATATCCGACCGTGGCATTGATCAGCTGGTACATGTGCTTCACGGCAGCAATCGCATCAGAACCGTTGTCGGTCACGACATCAACAGTTTAGGCAACACGTTTAATCCCATCCCCTTCAAGTGCTCGAAAAAGGCTTTAGTGACGCGCACACCAACACCACGTCCACTTGCAACGTCGATGATGGTCAACAGCAAGCTCTTCGACTTGGCCGTGACAGTGTCAATCCAATGAGCAGTCACGACATAGAACCCTTTTAGGTTGCGGTTCGACCACCCATCTAGTGTCAATGAGATAGCAACAGTCAATGAAGAGAATAATGCAGCCAACAAAGGCCTCACGATCAAGTACAGCTCCACGATGCGTCTGAGGATCGTGCGCGTCAACAGTGGTGAGTAGCCATTCATCAAAGATTGTAGTAGTTCCTTGAATCGCTTGCCTCCTGCCGCTCGCAATGAAATGTCTCCACCAATGACAAAATCAACAACATCGTTCTCGTATTTGCGAGTGACATGATCTGGAAAGGACACCGACTTCAGCATTGTTTGTACCAAAACGTTGGAACCTGGGGCGGACGACGCCTTGTCGCTACCAGCCCGGGAAAGACTGTGCTTGCTGGGGAGATGGGCCTTCCAACCAGAGCAGTTGGTCTTGCTCGAGAACCACTTTTTGCAGTGGATGCACTAGTGCTTCCCCTTTTGTGCTAAGGGATCGCCCTTCGTCCACCCATGGGTGTGCGCCCAAGGAAATTCCCCACAGGCATGCTTGCGTTTGTGGGCAAGGGCTGTGCTACCAGCATCTGCCAAATCGACCACCACGACACCGGCATCAGATCTGATACCATCGCTGATGCGGTCTTCATCTCCGACTTCACTGCTAGAGCTTCCCATCTTCACCACCAATCTCTGAGCAAGTCGTCCGAGAATCAGTCTGGCCTCAGTTTGAAGTTCAAAGTTCAAACTTTGAACTCCGTGATCCATACGGACTTCCGATCTCCGGAGCTCGGATACAAGGACCGAGGTGCCGTTGTCATCAAAAAACTAGGGTACAAAACCAAATAGACCACCTGACGATCAAATATACCTATGTAGAATCAAACGTTCTGCCATTCTAACACCAACAACACACACTGACACTCTTTACCAAAGCCTTCTCATGCACACGCATTTTGATCATTTCTCAGACACAACTCCCATTCTTAAAATTTCGTCAGATCCAAACGCAGAATCCAGGGCTTCAAAACTTTATTTACAGAAAAGGACGAAGGTGCAAGCTTCTGGGCTTCAACATCTTCAGACACACGAAACACCTTACAGGATAAAGCTCTTGAAGTCTACGCTCTCAGCACTGCTCTCGATTCATGGAGTCTTTACCCCCGTTCACTCACAGGATGGAGTCATACCTCACTACGTTCTTCCTCTATTACGTACCCATGATTCGAGTACTCTCAGATCTTCATAGACCAGAACCTCTGTGACTCTAGACAACAGAGTCCAGTATGTGCTATTACCACCCAAACAGACCTGTCCTCATACATCCACAATCAACCAGACCCTGGTTTCACGACTCTTTCTAGAACTCACTCCAATAATACCTTCGAAGAAACAATCATGAATACTTGGCTGAATCACCGGCACAGCGGAGAGTCTGTGACCAATCAAGTTCCATTAAGAACAAAACTCACCTCCTCTCTACACATTTCGACCTCTCTACCTTTACTCCTTCTGATCTCACCTCTTCCACTTCCTCTTCAAAACCCAGAAAGCTACTTCCAAAGATCCACACATTTTTTTTTTAACCCTCTCTCCGTTACTCTCTGTTCTAATGCGCCTCCCTAAATCCACACCAAAGCCCCCCTTTAATGAAATTCAGCTAGTTCTTTCTGCCTCTCGTCCCAAAACAACCCGTTATTTTCGGCTCATCAGCCGCCATGCATTCCCATTTAGGCTTGATCAACTTCTGGTATTGGTATTGGTAATTAACGGGTAATTGACGGGTAACCCTGACCCGCTACCTTTACCCTACCCTCTACCTTACCCTATTTTCTACCTTAGTGATTTACCCTAAAGCTTTACCTTTTTACCGGGTAAAAAAGGTAAATTACCTTACCTTGTCGAGGCCTAAAACGGACGTAAAAATAAAGGTAAGAAATAAGAACTCGAGGTCCTAAATAGTTTTTGGGCCCTCGAGTTCGGGGGGACACGACAGTTACTACGCGAAAACGGACGTAAAAATAAAAATAAGAAGTAAAAACTCGAGGTCCTAAATAGTTTTTGGGAGCTCGAGTTCGAGAGGACACGACAGTTGCTGCGCGGAAACGGATGTAAAAATAAAGTAAGAAGTAAGAACTCTAGGTCCTAAATAGTTTTTGGGCCCTCGAGTTCGGGGGGACAATTTTATTTTAAATGATCTTGGTTTTAGGACCTCGACAGACTGACTGACGGATAAACTTATTGAATTAATATGTAAGATGTGAAAATATTTCACAACCCTATGGTGACAAATGATGTTGAAAAACATGTAATAAATTTCAATTTCATCCAAGTTATAATCTATAACAAGTTGAAGCCTTGACAAACCTCACCTAAAAACAACGAATTTTCACAACCTTCTTTCGTTGGCCCAATTGCTTGTAAAAGAAATAACAAGTAGAGAACCACTGATAGATTATTCATGGTCACAAGCCATGACATCTAATGAATACTTAACCATTTTAGCGTGTTATGAGATAACATAAGCCACACCCACCTATTTTTTTATTGTTTTTGTGACTACTTTTGAAGAAATATTCTTAGGATATTTTTGGAATTTTTAAAAAAACTCTTCAAAAAACTCTTCAAATTATTTTTAAAAATAATTATACTATTTTATTAATATCCTGATGGATGGTGGTCATTTTACATCCAATGGATGATGATGTTAAAGATCCTAATGGATGATGGTCATTTTACATCCAATGGATGATGATTATAATGATCCTAATGGGTGATGGTCATTTTACATCTAATGGATGATGATGTTAAAGATCCTAATGGATGATGGTCATTATACATCCAATGGATGATGATTTTGAAGATCCTAATGGATTGGTCGTTTTACATCCATATGGATGCTTGTCATTTACATCCAACAAGGGCGATCATGAAGAATGAAGCTTTCAAGAAGAAGAAGACGAAGAAGACAAGCAGAATTCAGTGAGAAGGATGTTGTTGTTGTTCATGAGCGCGATGTTCGGGAGGGACGAGAAGCGGGGAGCAACGGAAGCCATTCATACAACGTTTTCGAGAAACGGCCCCCAAAAAAAAAACAAAGGAAGAATTAAGAAAGGATATCATGGGACCCAGTTGCTAGAGGACGGGGAGCTGGGTGCTCTTTTAACAACACTTCGCCAACTCCAGAGCGCCACATCGGGATTCGCCTTGTTCCGAGCTGAAGCGTATCTGGGTTGGGCGTGGCTGTTTCCCGTTTGCAATCGTGGCGAACACCTGCACGTGTCGAAGATGCGAATTGCGAGTTTGAGACACGTGTAGGAGTGCCTGTAGGTACTTGGCGCAAAAAGAGCCAGCAGTCATGGATTTGGATGTTGTTGGAGTAGGCTAACAAGAGGAGTTTTTGGATATGCTTTGGCATTTTTAGAACAACTTCTCGTCGTAGCTAACTAGGTACATACGTGATCCAAATTTCCAAACTCCCTGGAGTTGCGAGCTTCATCTGAATTTGCAAGACTTCTGAGCTTTCCGTCCCCAAGTCAAAACTTCTGAGCTTTCCGTCCCCAAGTCAAGACTTCTGAGGTTTCTGTCCCCAAGTCATCTTTTCCCGTCTCTTGTTTGTACAAACCAAGGAATTTGCCAGCATTATTCGCCAGTCTTTGGGAAGAATTCTGTTTGAAAGAGGAGGAGGAGGAGGAGAAGAAGAAGAAGAAGAAGGGAGGAGCTTGTTCGTGGACACTGCAATTTTGGTTTTTCCAAAAAGTGATTATTTTGTTTGGATTCTGTGAACTTGGTGGATTTTATTTTTTGGGGAGGGCGGATTTCAAAAGACGAGTGAGCGAGCGAGCGAGCGAGCGAGAGAGACAGACAGACAGAGTGCGCGCGCGCGGCGAAGGAAAGGGACAAGAGCGATGGCGACCACCAACGCGTTCATGGATGGGAAGTCGCTGAAGGCGTTCGTGGAGAATGACAAGTCCTGGAAAGCGTACGTGGACGAGAAATTCGCGACCTTGGACAAGAGCCATACCGGCAAGCTCACGCACACGGAGCTACAGCCCGCGATCGCGGCTGTGGGTAGTGCGATCGGCCTTCCCCCCATGGGCGAGTCCCCCGAGACTGACCACATCTATACTGAGGTAGGCGATCTAACACCACCACCACCACCACCACCACCACCACACACGTGCACTAGATTGTCAAAGCACAGATGCTGGTCGAGAGAGAGATCATCCAGGAAGAGAAACTTCTCTCATGCCTAATTGGGAGCAGTAGAGAAGAGACTACTATTGCTGGCCGAGACGGTGTGCAACTTCTTGCTTGCTTGATGGGTTTTGTGGATTTCGCTCCCTTTTTCCCTTGATTTTGCAGATGTTTAGTGAATTCGGAAATGGAGGAGAAGGGATCTCCAAGGAGAGATTTGGAATCGTGATGCGAGACATTCTGCTCGGCCTAGGAGATGGTCTTGAGCGGGAGCCTGTTGCCATCTCTGCCTTGGATGGCACAAAACTGCAACAGTTTGGGAATAGTCCAGAGTTTGAAGTTGATGCCATCACTGCATTCTCAACCTTGGACACGGACATGAAGGGAAGCTTGCCAGCAAGTGCCATCAAAACAGCCATGCAGAGACTTTCTGTGGATCAAGGAATGCCTCCTCAAACTGATGTCTCGGTAACAAAATCTTCCACCTTCATGACCAGTTTCCGTCTTAGAGATCTAAATCTTGTTAGCTGCTACTTCCCAGAATCCTTCATTTGCTTTTCCAAACCTTGCAATCTGCTTCCAGAATCCTGTTTTCCTTTTTTCCAGATCAAACCCTTGTGAGCTGCTTCCAGAATCCTGTTTTCCTTTTTCCCAGATCAAACCCTTGTGAGCCACTTCCAGAATCTTGGTTCCCTTTTTCAGATCAAACCCTTGCGAGCTTCTTTCCAAAATCCTCCAGGAGGATATAATGATACATGATCAAACCCACCCTCTTCCACACCAGATTAGATGTGGTTTGTCTCTGCATAATACAGTGTCGCCATCTATGTTGATGATCCCTTATTCCTTCCAAAATCAGTTTGCTGCAATTGCTGAAACCTCTCACACAGTAGATTTATGTATGCATTCTGCATCCAGCATCCCTCTCTATGTTGATGAACTTCCCATCTCATGAAAATCAGTTTTGTTTTTACAATTGTGGAAACCTCTGACTGGAATGCAGCAGCAGATTATATATAGAACTCTGCATCCCAGTCTATATGCCAATTTGCCTGTACATCCTGGGCCATTGCAAATCCTTGTGGCAAAGCTCTTCAGATTGTGCTACATGTGATGCTGTGTCTGATTGTTGGATGTTGCCGGATTGAGCAGGTCTCTGAACAGATACAAAAAGCATTCAAAATGGCTGGCATTCAGGGTGACCAGTCTTTAAACCAGTATGACTTTGTTGAAGTATACCGAAAAGCTGTTCTTGCTCTAGCTGAATGTTTGAAAGGAAATCCCTTGACGGTGGCACACACAGAGAAGACATTTGATGGGTCAAGCATCACTGCTCTTTTGAAGGACAAGCCTGTTCTGGATGCAGTAAGCATTTCAAACTCAACAAAACAAAACAAAACAAAATATTATCATCCTCATCATCATTTTCCCATCCCCTTGCTCAATCATTTTCAACTCTCTGACACTATCCTTCTTTTCTCTGCAATTGATGAATGTATGCAGGGAACTAATGACAGTGCTATAAAAATGAGCATCAGAAATGCTGTGATGCAGTCATGTGATTTTTCTGCTGGGTGGTGGTGGGCAATTTGTATATATAGGCATTGAATGAAGCATGGCAAGCCATGCCAAGGTCGAGTGGAGGTACAGTGCCAAAGCAATATCTTCGTGTGGGGCTGGATATTCTTGCACCATATGCAGGCTTACCTCCCGTTGGAGCAGTAGAGGAGGTTTTTCATCATTCCTCTTTCTCCTTCCTTCCTCTCACTACCTCATCATCAAGCTTTTTCCTCTGACAAAAGAAAGAGATGCAGCAATTGCCTTCCAATGTGATTATGATTATCATGCAGTTCTGAAGCATCAAACCTTGTAAATTATTGTGGTATCAGAAGTATTACTAGATAGTGCCTTCACTTGATTCACAGAATTGTGTGGAGGCATGAGAATTGTTCAATACTTAATTCTGTTGGTATAACTTGCTGCAGCAGTTTTCTTCCTCTTTTTGTTGGCTCTCTTAAGCTGCTTGTTGGGGGTGGTGGGTGGGTGGGTTATTTGTGCAGATGGATAATGTTGTCAATGAAGCATTCAAAGTTCTTGATGCAGATGCGGGTGGCAGTGTTGATAGACAGGATTTTGATAAGTCTTTACTGGAGGTGATCGGCAGCATAATGCTGCAATTGAGTGGCAAGCCCATTGGCGTTCAGAGCAGTGGTATTGTACCCCCTCAAAGAGCAACATCTGGCATTATGCCGTTTTGAGAACAACAACAACAAAATCTCATCTGTGCTGTGTGCATATTTTGTTTTGTAAATCCAGAAATTATAGGATCTAGCAAATCCAGTACTAAGATAAGAACCATATGATTTCCAGAAGCTATACCTGCTCGGAAAATTGTTCATTAAAATACCTTCTCCAATAAAGTAAAGATTGCAAATGAGGACAGATGCACATTGAGTAGACAAAATCTTATTTTGAGGTTTGTGCGAAAAGCTGTGTATCCAGTAAGTATTATTTGAGTGTAATGAGCTAGTGCGACATGCGATAGCCATGATTAGTTGATGTGGTTTGGCACATGGGCGGCACTGCAATCTGTTGTGAAGACTTGTTGCTCAACCTTTGATTGAAAAGCTGACAGTAGTTAAGCTTTGCAATGATGTTTCAGAGCCAGGGGATGAGCTCCATAAATCTGTAGAATTGTGGAGAAACATCCACAATGATAACTTGACTCCTAACATGACAATGAACGAGCTCTGATTTCAAACATAAGAAGTGGGATTTTTAGCTCATTGCCAAATTCAAATTGCATATGGAAAACAGAGTTGGGTGGTAGCTAATTGCAGGGGGCTGTACAACAAGCAAATCTTCATGGTTTCAAAAGCTAACAAGATGATGCTGAGATTTGAAGAATACAATATAGCTTCATCACAAAAGCAAAGACCTATGTTCATGGATTTATGAGTTGAATAATCACAAAACAAAGACAATCTATTTCAGTGGCAAGATATGCAACAGAGTTTGATGATTGCACAGTCAGATGTCATCACCAGATTCTTTTTCCCTCTTCTTCTCCATCCTTCACAATCATCTTCTCTGGATAGTCTCTTTCTTATGGTTGTTTCCAGTATTGGGTGGGTATTTGATTTTGTTAATAATTGGTGGTTCCAGAATCGGAGAAACTACCAGTTCCTGGTTTTTTGAGAACTGCAATTTTGAACCTTAAGAACTGCCTTGATACCTCTAATTGGAGGTTTGGTGCAATCTCTAATACATGCCCAACAATCATGTTAACCCTCTACAATTGATTTGTGATCATCAATATCAAAAAAATTAATGCTCCATGTTCAAGTGTAATGTTCATGTCGAAGTTGAAAGAATTATCTATGCAAAGATGAGCGCAATAGAACCATCCTAATCAGTTGCTTTTGTAGCTTGGAGGTTTCCTTTGTTGTCATCTAGAGTTTAGTGATACAAAGAGAGAAAAAAAAACAAACAATCTTGTGCCCGAATTTTCCAGTGTGTTCTTGGGGGTACAATAGGAGAGAGGTTGTAGCAATTGAATGCGATTAGTACCACATGAAGCTCAACAAAGTTGAGCAAACATTCCTGAATTGAGCATTGAAAGCCCATGTGAGGATTTATGAGTTCTTTCCAATGAGCTAAAGAACATTCAATTCAGAAAAGATTGATCTTTCAAAAGCCTACTCCAAAAGTCCAGATGAATAGGAGAGATTCTCACACAAACGATTTGAATGCCATAATTCCCAATGGAGTTCAACCAAGTCAAGCAAAACATCATTCAATTGAACAAGGCCCTCATTTGGATTTACGAGCTCTTTCCAATGAGCCAAAGAACACTCAATTCGTCATTTGGATTTACTGAGCTCTTTCCAATGAACCAAAAGAACACTCGATTCATGGTATGTAAGGATTTAAGGAACTAACTCTTTTCCAACGAGACAAAGAAAACAGCACTCAATTTGAAGAAAAGAGTTTTTTAAGCTTCGAAAGCAGCCTCTTGCAGGCTCTCTAGGGTTGGTTGTGGAAGAAGACAAGCCGCACAAATTTCAGTATAAAATCTGCCTCGAAAACAACAACCCCCGCCCCCCCCCCGCACATTCCATTTCTGCCGCTTTCTTTTGGCCCTTTTGAATCTGTGGAAGAACAAGAAATGCACGCATTTCCACAACAGGAATGTGCAGCAGCATACCAGAGACAAAAGAAGAGACTCATCAATGAACAGCAAAGAGGTTTTTCCCGTCCTTTTTTTCCCCAAGCTTTCCGGCCGCGGCGGCGGCCGTTTGTTCAGAAAGAAAGATTCTGACTGAGCCTCGCAAGCGGCGGCTTTCTGGGCTTGCTCAGGCAAAAGAGTTCGGTTATTCATCCCGCACACAATTGGGCCCGTGATCGTCGAGCGCACCAGCGAGGGGACGAGAGGGAAGAAAGATAGGAGAGAGGCGGCCCCGCCGTCGAGCGGCTGTGCATTTCAAAGCTTGCCAAGGGAGAAGAGAGGAGAGAAAAGGATAGAGCACAGAGAGAGACAGAGAGAGAAGGAGCGGTGTGTGTGGTGGGAGTGGTTGGGAGTCGGGTGGGTGATGGCGGAGCTGGAGGTGCCGGCAAAGAGAGCGAGAAATGATGGTTTGGATGGAGATATAGTAGACGAGGAGGAGCTGGTTCCTGCTTCTGATGTTACGAATGCGGCGAGCTTGATATCGCACGAGAATGACGGAGTGGCGCCGGCGCCGTCTACCGCGCGCGCCAATCTGTCCAGTATCATGCCAGGATGGTTTTCCGAAGTCTCACCCATGTGGCCAGGAGAGGCGCACTCGCTGAAGGTGGAGAAATTTCTGTTCGAAGGGAAATCGGATTTCCAAGACGTGGTGGTATTTGAGTCGGCCACTTACGGCAGAGTGCTGGTGCTGGACGGGGTAATCCAGCTGACGCAACGAGACGAGTGTGCTTACCAAGAGATGATCACCCACCTGCCGCTTTGCTCCATTGCAAACCCCAAGAAGGTGTTGGTGATAGGAGGTGGCGATGGTGGAGTACTGCGAGAAGTCTCCCGTCACATCTCCATTGAACAGATCGACATCTGCGAAATCGACAAAATGGTTGTGGATGTGGCCAAGGAGTTTTTCCCTGATGTCTCAATTGGCTTTGATGATCCTCGTGTCAACCTTCACATTGGCGATGGTGTGGCTTTTCTGAGAGATGTTCCTGAAGGTACATACGATGCCATCATCGTGGATTCTTCTGACCCCGTTGGTCCTGCACAGGCTCTGTTCGAGCGACCCTTTTACCAAGCCGTAGCTAGAGCTTTGCGGCCTGGCGGTGTGGTGTGCACACAAGCTGAGAGCTTATGGTTGCACATGCCTACCATTAAAGAGATTGTCACTGTTTGCCGCCACACCTTCAAGGGCTCTGTGAACTATGCATGGACCAGCATGCCCACTTACCCTAGTGGGTGCATAGGATTCATGCTGTGCTCCACAGAAGGTCCTCCTGTCGACTTCCGGCATCCCATCAACCCCATATCTCAGCAGCAGCAGTTGGCAGGGGAGCAGGAGAAGCCATCCTCCAGGCTTCCTCTCAAGTATTATAACTCAGCAGTGCATACTGCCGCATTTTCTCTGCCTCAGTTTGCAATGGACAATCTAGAATCAATGCTCACACCACCACTATCATAGATGATGATGAGGAGAACCAACAGTCTCAACAAAGATTTCTTGAGGTGAGCAAACTACACACTGAGCTAACCAGGGCTTCCTTTTTTATCTGCAGTTTGAGCTTTCTGCTTCCATTGCCAATATTAGTCAGAGAATTCCGGAGTATTCTGTTGCTGCTGCTGCTCCAAGGGATGCACTGTTTTCTCTTCTCAAAGAAGAAATCTCTCCCTTTCACTTGAAGCAGCAGCTGCTCATCAGCAGCAAGAGAATTTTGTGAGTCAAAAGGAAGTGTTTTAGTAAAATGGAGGATGAAGGTGTTGTGACTCGTTGTTGTCGTCTAACCATACTTGCAAAATAGGTACCTTCATTCTGCAGCAGCTCAGCTCATCTGCTCCTTGAAACTACTAATGCTTCTTTTGTTTTCCTTGCACATGTGAAGCAGCTTGGTGATTCTTTCTGAGCAACTATTTCCAAAGGCTTTGTGAACAGGCTCATCTCAAAAAAAATAATCTCTGTGATCTTTGTCTCAAGGTCCAATAATTGTGGACCTTGGAGAATAGTTACAGCACCAAATGTGAAGAGTAAAATAAGAAGAAGTCATCTCTTTGTGAAGAGTGAGAGGGAAGTGGTCCAGTTTGCAGCTGGTTCTGTGGAAGGATCTCTACTTCTGAAGTCTGGAAGGTTTGCTCCCAGCTTGAAGCTCTCTCTCTCTCTCTTGCTGGTGCTTTGCCAAAGGTTGCTGGCACCAGGATTTTGCCCTTTGTCTTCTCTCCCATACCTTCCATGTCTCCTCCACCCAAGTCTGCAAATCCAAAAAAACAGAAGCAAAAAAGGTGCTGCAAGTGTTGGGGATTCAGTCAGTTTTAGTGGCAGCCATGCATGTCAGATTTCGTGTCAGTGTTGTTGAGCTCTTTTTTCTCTCAATATGATGAGACAGGGAAGGAGGCTGGATTGTAGCCCTGTCTTTGCAGTATTTCGAATTATGATCTTTTTTTTCAATCATTTTGTTTTCTCCAACCACATGTGATTAGCAATCTGTGCAAGCTTGAGCAAAAGTCACAGATGGGAAGTTTTCTCCATCTTATTCACGGTTTCTAGGATTCTTTTGTTGCTTTTGTTTTGTGCTTTTAGGAATCAGATTTGGGAACTTCCCAACATAGCTGTTGATGTTCCAGAAAAAAAAGAAGGAATTTTGATCATTTGTGGCCCCCTTTGCAGCTTGCTGCTTCCACTCTTAAATGCAGTTTTAAGTGTAATGCTTCTTCCTTTTGACATGTGTTTTAGCTTTTGGTTATTTGGTTTATAAGCAGCAAGCTTGATCAGAGATTGCAGGGAAATTTTCTTTTTATACTTCTCTTCAGGAATCTCAATTTATCAAATGGGGATGTGGGTTGTTACATGCAAATGTGAGAGAGGAAAGAAGAAATTAAGCTTTGTCGTTGTAGCTCTGTCTTCCCCTATGTTTGTGGGTATATCATATGGTTTTCTATTGCAATTGGTGTGATGTGTGTTTGATTTTGCATCTACTTTCTGTCATAGTAGATCCTTCACTGGTGTGAGTTGGAGTAATTAGAAAGTCTGCTTCCTGTTGTGTCTACCAAACTGAGAATGTGTTACTAAAAATCTCTCCTCTTGATCAATTGGAGAACTGTAAGTCTCTCCCTCAATTTTGTGACAAATCCAATTACCAGTTTTTATTTGCCTTGAAGAACCTTCTCCATTTTCCTCCTCACTTTATAACATCTTAGTGCTAAAGCACCCATCTTCTTTCTCATTCCTTGGTTTGCATACTTGGCTAATTCTAGTGCTGAAGGTGATGATAGTGGTGGCAGCATATCCCTTCTTTACATTGATTGAGCATCGCAATGGTTGGATAAGGATTCCCAAAAGTGTAAGATGTGCACTAGATTGGCAGATTGCTCAAAGCATTGCAGAAGATCATTGACATATCTATCTACCAGCTCTCCCTCTCTCTCTCTCTATCCATGCACATCATTGCTTTATCTGGATTCCAATTGTAAGGCTGTCAGAGCAGACTGCTCTCAATGCCAATTGCAAAAGGATTTTCATTGCCATCTTGATGTATAATGTGTTTTGCCATTATCCCCCCCCTCCCCTTTGACTCCCCTCCTTTTTGCTCTCAGATTTGGAATGAAGAGGATCTTGTCAACCCATGCAACCGTACAAGTTTAACAAAATCTTCCTTTCAGCTCGTTGATGATGTTGCTAGATCTTGATGCAAAAACATGGTGAACACAGAGTTGTGTCTTTCTGTCAGACATGAGATTTCAGTTGAGATTCAAAATTTGCGGGGAGGTGGGGAATGGGCCCATGGACTTGACTTGCTTGCTTGGGTGAGACCAAGAAATTGTCACTTGCAGAAGCTTTATCTTCATCAAGCACGTGCTTGGAGCAGACCCACCTGCATCCAGTACGCCGGGGTTCTACCAAATGCTTACCACATCCAAAATAGTGCTCAAGGTACTTCCCTCACACCCACCCATAAACATGAAGTACCATGGTACCTTATCTAGTTTGGCCTTATGCTCTACCATTCTTTAACACATTCAAAATAGTGTGCAAGGTACTTTCCACATACCCATCCATAAACATGAAGTACCATAGTACCTTATCCCATGTAGCAATTAGGTGTTGAATAATTTATTTGTTTTTCAAAATCAAGTTTGACAATAAAAACCGATCATTTATGAAGTTTTTGACTTGATTATTGATTGTTGCACTTAATATCCATGAAAAGATCTCATTCAAAGAGAAGCACTACAAAATTTTCTCTCCTCATCATAGTTCTTGGTTGCAAGCAATAGGGTCTCCAATTTTTCAACAACTTAAAAAAAGTGAGTCATACTAAATAGTTGCCACTAAACATTAGAAAGTGAGTGATTCCTAAATCACCCACATGTTAAGGTATATTGAGCAATGAAAACAAAGAAAACTATAGACCTTAAATGTAACCAACACAACTATCTCAAGTTAGCAAAATTTCAACATCAATGTGCAAGTAATTTCCAATGTAACATATTTTTAACAAGACAATATGTTACATTGAAAATTACTGGCCCATCAAATTTCGACTTTCAATATCTTGAGAGTAGATAATTTTAAATTTTTTTTATATTTAAAAATAATTATTACCAAACCTGAAAACATACTACAATATTGGACAATGCACAATGAGGATCAATTTAATACTACCACATGGGTGAATTATTTTGATTGGCCAAATAATATTTGTTCTTTAGCCTTTTGGAGAACATTGTATGTTGTGCATATTTTTAAGTCCAAATTTAATTTACATTATTGAAAGCTTGATCTTCATCCAAATTATAATTTAGGGGCCATTATATTGATGTTGTTGAGCTCGTTTTATAGCCTTGGTATTAGTTACTACTTGCTAAAAAAGTAGAGAAAAATCTAAAAATCAAATGATTTGCAAGACCTTAATTTTTCAATATCCACTTATGCAATGCTCAACTACTTAATGACCTAAATTTCACAACAATTGTCAATTCCTTGTTACAAAATGGATAAAAAATGTAGTGATACATTCTACTTGTGTCAATTTTTGGGAGATTGGTGGATGGCATCATTCAATGTGCATTTGAATTTTCATAATGATATTGTACATGGCAATAAAATTATGTTTTGTTGATCCATCATTTTATCCATCCATGCATTCAATTGGTTGGTGGCAAGGTAAGGAAATATTCAATATGAATTATGAAGGTCCCAAACATGATATTCAACCCAATGTTAATAGGTTATATGTGCAATCAACAAGTACCTATTTACTATCAATTATTTGGAATTCTATGAATAACTTAAAATCAAAGTATGTTGAACAAGTTCCAATTTGAAATATTTTATTTCTTAAAATATAATAACAATGAGATCAATGCCACATTTTTATAGTTGAAAGCAGTAGAGATGAAAAGAAAAAATTAAGCATATAAGTACTTTTTTCCCTTGGTGGAAGAGGGTTGAAAAGGCATATGCCCAAATGTGGACCAAAAAGAAAATTGTGATTTTGTTATTAAATTCACGCCCAATAATATCAAAATTAACAAAGTTGCACACTTAAAAATTACACACAAAACATATTCATTTGCAAACCACGAGAATACAAGTTCAAGATGCACAAATAAATCCCAAAACAAGTAGCTTATTGTTTAATGGCTTTGCCTTTTATCAGTTCATGTGAACTTTGAAATCATCATATGTGTTGAATTAAACCACGTGATATGTTTAAATAGTTTGCGTGTAAAATACATTAGGCATGATATATTCAAAAAGCCTTTTTATGTGCACTATTCATATGGACTATTTGACCATATATCATCAAGTTGTGAACTGTATATTGTAGTTATATTTTGATGAAATTCAAATTTCATTTTATTGATGGGCATAAATTAAAACGGTTGAATTTTCTTTTAGTCTAGAATTTTTTGGCATCCACATTAAAGTTATATAATATAATTGTGGGACATAAGCTTTGAGATCTTTTAATTAATTTTTTTAACGTGAAAAAAAAGTTGTCAAAAATAAATGTGGGGCTTGTAAACTACAATTTTATGGATTGCACAATGATTGTTTATTTTAAATGTTGTAGCTATAAACTATGCCCCTAATATGGTTATGTATTCACTTCAATATAGTGCCATTAGTTTCCATAAGTTTGACAAGAAATATATTTTGAATGATTCATACTTTGATGGGCAATATATATTTTTGTTTTTTAGCCTTATCCCATTTATGCACTAAATGTGAGATGTTTGTGAATTGCGATAGCTTTCAACATTTTCATAATGAAATGATAGATATATTTTGCTCAAAGATTGAAATATGGTATGTGTTTTTTTAATAATATAATTCAAAAAATGACCAAAAATGCCAGTTGGTTGTTGTTTACATTCATTTGAAACAAATCTATCAACTTTTAAACAAAAGGGGACAACTTTTTTGAAGTTACAAAATACATGAGGAAAATAAGGTCCTATATATTGGTTGTTGGGTAAAAAATATAATTTCATTATTTCACCTTATGTTTATTTTTTAAACCAATGTATATTAACATAGGGTATGTGTTTGTTTTTAGTAGCACAAAATAGGAGGAAAAAATATGTATGTGTATTAAGACTTTCAAGTATTGATTGTTAATAGGTTCAATTAATAGGTTACTAAGTGAACTAGTATTAATAAATGAATTAGTAACTAAATGTGGAAGAACATAAAGTGAAGGATCCCTCTCCAAGCATTATGTCAATTGAATCATTCTAAAAAAACTTATACTTTAGATGGGTACTTTGTTTTACTACGTCCCAATTACCTAGTTGGAAAGTATGTCAAAAAAATATTAGTCTCATCACATGATCTTATTATGTTATGTTGCACCTCGACATTCCTCATAACTTCAAGTATTAAAACTAAAACTTTAAATAAATATAAGGTACATATTTGGATGGTACAATGTCTTCTTTTGGGCACTCTTATGGATTGAAATGTGTTTCATGTCATGTTTTTAGTTTTATGGAAAGGGACTTAATCATACGGTTTTCATATAATTCAGAGTGATACAAAAGTGGAATCATTTGAAACTGAATATTTTATATCAAATTGGCGAGTTTTGATTGCAAACAAGTTGCAATGTCACAATTTGTATAAAAGTCAAAAGTGGATTCACTACAATCATGGGTTTTAATGAAATAACATGCATGGACTCTTCAAAAATTGGAACCTTGGTTTGCAATTTGAAATGAAGTCTTCTAAACCATTTCAACATCATATGAAAATTTATGGACTTTTAAATCACCAAAAATCAACAAAAATGGCAAGTCCTTCATGTCATGATTTTGTGAAGTTAAGAAAAGTTTCTCCACAAAGATTGTAGCTTAGACTATATTAGATGGTTAGATATCATTGGTTTTTGGAAAATATCAATATTTTTACAAATACACAATTTTACATCTTTGACCTACAATAATTACATTGTGAAAAAACCTATTATGGACTTTAAAATGTAGTCAAAATTGGTCCACTTTAGCTTGCAAATATTGCAAACTTCTTGAGTCCACTCCAAGCCTACTTTTTCTTTAGGAAGTCCATGAAACATCCCTTGAAACATTGAGATTAATAACCTCAATAATAAAAACTTCATAATTTCATCTATTTTCATTAATGTACCATACTTTTGACTAAAGTTTGGTGATAATTAATTAATTATTAGGAGGGCAAGCTAAAACATAGTAAAAAATTAAGTTCATTTCATTAGATTTTAGGGAAATTAAACCTTACGTCTATTGTACATGTAAAACAATCTCAACCACTAAGCTACCACAATGGCATTTGAATATCCAAAGAGATTTAACATACTTACACTATTGTGTCAAAATTCCAAAATATTCAAAATGGGGCTATTGAACCCCAATTTTTCAAAATTAATAATATTTTAGTAAAAATTGTTGATTATTAGTCATAAATATGGAAATACTGGACATTCTAGAATGTAATAATTAACTTATAAAGTTAAATAAAGTTGCTAGCAATATAAGAATAGTTCATGTTCCATTTTAAGCCAACAACTTTGAAAACATTGTTTCTATTTTTGGTAGCCATTTATATTGAACTTGAACTACTTTCTTTGTTTGGATTTGAATTCTTTTGAAATAATTACAAAGTATTTTTGCAAATGTATTTTGCAAGGTCAAAAATTTAACAATCTAATTATATTTTTCTAATCATTACAAGTTTTCAATTGTGTTAAACAATGTTTATGTTTGCTAATCTATTTGACCAAAAACAAATATGAATTATGTAGGTTTACTATCAACCAAAAATAGTTATTTTGATGAAGCTAATGTTTGATAGAAATATAAGAGGATTAAGTTTTCATAAACTAATTTATTAAAAAAATATTCACCAATTGATGAACACTATGAAATTTTCAGTTTGAACAATTAAAGGATGTAAGACATAAAACTATGAGAAGCTTAACATTCCAAACACAACACATCATTATTCATATTATCAATAATATTATTTGTTGTAACTTTACATCCATTTATATCTTTAACCTTCAAACAAATACTGAAAGCTTACAATAAATAAACAAATAATAATTTCAAAAAGTTTTATTGTTAGGTTATAATGCTAGAATCATGCAACAAGAAAAAGCATGTACAAAAGGTTTAACACCATGTGAAATTTCACTCATTTTCATTTGCCTTGGCATAACTATTGCATTCATTAACATGATTCAAATAAAAGGAGGCATGCATATTCATTATAAAAGAAAACATTTGAATAATGGTGATGTGGTTTCATGATGCATATCAAGAAGAATTTCTTTGCTCACAATCGCAATTGTGTTAGTTTTATTAGATTTCAAACTTGCATTGATTTGTCGGCCATTGACAATACAAATACACAATTTGCTATTCCCTTCAAATACACATGCTCAAATATTATGTAACCATTACGAAAATAAATTCTAGTGTCTTGACAATAAATATCATAGAAGCAACACTTGAATAGAAATGGATAACAAGCTCTAATACAAAATAATTGATGCATTTGTGTTTGTTTTACATAAGCATGGATAATGTCTTATGTATACAAAATACGAACATTTTACATAAAGAACTATTTATCATTAAATATTGTATTTTTATCGTACAGTACATAAAACATATACTTGTAATGCCATGTGTAATGCATGGATGGCACATATAAAAAAATCAAGTGATGAACTATGGATTCATCAACCAACTATGCAAAAATGGTTGATTGGCTTGTTAGATATCAAATTGCACAATGGATCTTGCTTATATATGCTTGATGAAAATCAATGAAGTTAAGGTTTTAATACATAATTGGTGAGCCAAATGATCATAGTCATCATGGAAAATGAAGCTAATATGCACAAACTTGAATTTCATTATGGATAACATGTTTGAAAAAATAAATCACATGTTGTCTAGTTGTTATCTATAAAATCTTCATTTGCTATGTAATGAACTTAAACCAACCATCAATTTCTCCTTGGAGGCAAATCATAACAATCGCAAGAGTTATATTTATTCACTTGTCATGAACTTGCTAAAAAAATCTTGTTGAATAAAATAATAGTGTCGTTGTCAAAGAAATGGAGGTTGTGTTGAATCTTATTCAAAGTGTCCACCAAATTAAGTTGAGGTTGTTCCTCAAAATGTGATATCAAAATATCCATTTCAAACTTTGTATCAACATAAATATTTTTTTTACAATTTTAATGTGTTTTCCCTTTACAAATTCCTTTCAAGTTGAAAGTTGACAAGGTTGCTTTTGAACATTAATCATAACGACTATACCATGAAGATTAGTCAAAAAGCATTAGGCTTCTCAAAAAAATTAATATGATTAAAAACAATGGATTTAGTAGCAAAATCTTTAATTAATCACAAAGTCAAGATCATTTGAATTTTAAATCTAGACCATATTGAAAATTAAACAAAAAAATTTATTGCTAGCCATGAAGGAAAAAGATTGTCAATTTTTTTTCAAATTCATGCATGAGGTGAATATAATAAACAAGAACAAACATGAAATTCAATAGGAATAATTTACTAAAAGAAATTGAAAGGAGATATAGGTACACAAATGTTTTTTGAAAAAGTTATTGGAAAAAATAATTCAATGTGCTTGTGTTTTATTTCAACTCCAATAATGTTCAACATGGTAGTTCAATAGCCAAAGGTAATCATTGTTGGAGTTGAAGGTGAACATACATTTAACCTCATTAAACGCACTCCTTCATTTGATTGCAATATTGTTAAACAATTTTTTTCTTAATGTGCATTTGTTTTATTCAAGTGAGGTGACATTTATCAAATGGTTACAACCAAAAGTTGATATCACATTTTGCTTGGTAGCTAGTGTCTATCACATTTTTACAAATTTTCTAATTATTTTGAAATACGTTTCTCAATTGTGTGTAGAAAAACATTGCACTCTTGAACAATGTTGGACATTGCATTGTCACCAAAAGTTGACATTGTTGTTTAGATCTTTTACATTTTGCATGGCAATTGTTGTCCATTAGATTTTTCCAAGATATTTATGATAATTTACAATTATTTTGAGATATGTTTGGCAATGGTGTGTAAAGAACCTTCCAATTGTTGACACACTATTCTAATATTATCATGTATTCGATGTTAATAGTACATTTTTTATCTTTAATTTTTATTTTACTAAAATGAACCCCAATGTTTTATTGCTAGAGAGAATGAAGAATGATTGTTATACTTTATCTACTATTCAAATTCATTATTTGTTTAGTGCCAATGCACATAAATCTTCTTCACATTACATGTCAAACTTGAAAAAATGGTCATGAAATACAAAAAAATGGCACATATCTAAGGGTCTAGGCAATGTTGACACTGATAGGACCAATTCATCACGGATGCATGCGTTTTATGAACTTTTTTTTACAATGTTTATTTTCACATTGTCAATTTTGAAGTAGTAGAAACAAATTTTTTTGAGGTACTTGAATTTCATGAATGAATGCATTATGGTCAAAATAACTAATGAGGATGAAACAATGATGACAAAATTGATTGCCACACCTTTTAGTGTGTTAGTGAGTAAGAAAAAAAATTCAAGATTTAACATATTAATCTTATTGGTCTGTCTATCAGTCTGTGACGAGGGTTTTGGGGGTGGCGGAGGGAGAGGCCGGTGAAGCAGCGGGCGATCGGTGTCAGTCTGTGACGGGGTTGGACCACCACGGTTTCCGCACCGGCCAAGTGTACAAACCAAGAATTGATTTCCACAAAGCATCGCAGCCATCCAAAGGGAAGGAATGACGGTCGAATCGCATCCCTTTCCCACCGCACCAGAGGTGGATATAAAAACCTTCCCCTCCCCCCCCCCCCCCCACTACCGAAAGAATTGACGGTTATATAGAGGAGCGTGTTTTAGAAAATTTCCAAAACTTTCGGGAACTAAGGTTCAAAATGTCAGAACCGAGGTTTTGGGTTTTCTCACCCTCATCGGGTAAGGGAGTAAATACCTGGACTGATAACCTGAGGGTACACACAGCTGGTTCTGATACCCGCACAACATCGGTCAGGACCATTGCGCTAAGTCACAATATTGTTTTTATCTGTGAGGATATAAATGCCTTAGGGCGGGACCCACGAGTGTTATTTTGGGAAAATTTCCGATTATGGCGACCAAACAAAGCGGTTTGGGGTGGCTGGAGTGGCGTAGCCACGGGTGTTCGAAGGTCACGGGTACCACTAGTTAATCTTAAAAGGCAATAATTGCAAGATGACATATAGTTAAAGGAGTGCACCTTGAACTTTTCGACTCCTAAATGTGTACAATTAATAATGTTGTCAAAGGGATTAGTAAATACAAAATATATTTTCTTTTATTAAGTTGATTTAGGTCTAAAATCTAAAGTGGCCCATAGTAGTCAAGCAAGCTTGAATAATAATAAAATCCATTAAATGAAATTTTAAGAAACATGAAATGATAAAAGCTTAAATGTTTTTTAGTGACCCCCTTCAAGGTGAAAAACAAAGTTTGATTCATTATTGCTACATGCATGTCTCAATAAGCTCTAGCTTCATGTGTAGGCAATAGTGAAAGAAAATGAAAGTCAAAATATGGACCTATTAAAGAAGGCTAATGAAATTAGCCAATATACAATTCAAAATTCTAAGGAAAAGTTAAAAGGAACCAACTGAAGAAGAAAGATTGGGTCATACAATTTTTGAAAAACAAGTACTCAATTTTGCATACTTCATATATACTTTTGCAAGAAGTTCGAAGTCAATTTGTAACCTTTAAAAAGCTTGCATTGGGTTTAGATAATCCAAATCTTTGACAATTGCTTAATGTGAACATCATTTATTTGTTCATTTCAATAGAGAAAGGTTATGAAATGAAAATAAATGGGTGTTCACATGTAAACCTTACAAAGCTCATGGTCATAGTAGGTTGTGGAGGCTGAATTTGTTTAACTTTGAAGACTTATCACTCGTATTTTCAAACCTTTTCTAAAAGAATAGGTAAGTTTTCTTATTGATTTATGGTTTGTGAAATCAAAAATCACAGTTATTCCTTGATTGTGTTGGTATTTCATTCTCACTCATAAATGTTTTCAAGGTTGAAATTCATATACAATAAACTCAAATTGACATTGTTGAAGTTTCTCATTTTTCAAAATTATATTTTATTTACATTATTGTGAGGAACTTGTCGTGGAATAATTTTGGCTCACATACAATAAAATATCTTGTTTGTTTCCTTATCGTTGTTATTAATAATGTTTTTTTAATTTTTGTAAAAGACTTCTCACTGAAATTCATTTATGTATGAACTTGAGAATGGTGACTATTCCTTGATTTTCTTGATGTTTCATCCTCATAAGTTTTCTCTTATTGAGATCTATATATTTTGAATTAAAAAAATGTTGACTATTCCTTAATTCTCTTGTTATTAAAAAAAACACTTGTTTGAAATTCATATTAACTAAGTGTGAGCTTACATTGTTAGTTTTTATAAATTTTCAAAGTTTTTTCCTATTGAAATTCATTATGAGGTACTATATTTATTGTTGAGCAAATTTTGCAAAAAAAATTTGATTGTTTACTTGTTCTTTCTTTTCATCATTTTCATAAATTTTCAATTTTGTTGTTGAAATTCATTTATAGGTGAATCCATGTTAAAAAGAATCACTACCAAAATCCCTTTTGTGCAGTGTGTATATATAATGGGCTAGTTAGCTAAGATGATGTGGCTGTTCAAATGGGCTATTTTACATGATTTACAAGTTGATATAAAAAACATATAACCTTAAATTTTTTTGCACCATTCAACCATGTAGATATACATTTTAAAGACCTTTCACAAATATGTATGCTTTTTTTAATCATTTTATGTCTTTCAAAAAGTTCATTAAGCAATGGAAACATTTGTTGCACTAATTTGAATTTTTTTTTACTTGTTTTATATTCATTAAATTCATTTCAAACTTATATAAACGTTCTTATAATATATTAAAAACATTATTGTATAAGCGTATAAGTTTTTAAAAACATTAACATGACATACCATTTAAAAACATGTAAAATTAAATCTAATGGTTACACATTCCATGGCTCAACTTAACATGGACCCACCTTTATGTATGAAATAAGAATGATGATTATTCCTTGGTTTGGTTAGTGTTTCATTCTCATCAATTTCTTTATTTGAAATTCATATGCAATAAATGCAAACTTGCATTGTTGGTTTTTTTTAATTCCAAAATTTATATATATTGAAATTAATGTTGATAAACTCTCTTTTTGCCAATCATATTTGCAAACATAGAAGAAAACAATCTTGCTTGTTCTTGCGATGATGATGATGATTTATTTAACAATAATGTTTTGTTGAAATTCATATATGGATGGACTTAGTAATGGCGACTATTTCTTGATTTTGTTGGTATTTCATTGTTTTAAATATTTTTTCGTTGAAATTCATATGCAATAAACATGTTCACAAGGTTGATTGTTTTAGCTCTTTGAAGTTTTTCCTACTTGGAATTTATTATGATGAATTTTCTTTATTGACAAGCATTTTTTGCTAATACAAAAAATAATGTCTTGCATGTTTACTTTTGCTTATTCTTGATAATTATTTTTGCATGTTACATCTTACATTATGGTTGAAATTCATTTATGTGTGAATTTGAAGATGATGATTATTCTTTGATTTTGTCGATATTCATTCTCACAAGTTTTCTCTTGTTAAAATTCATACATAGGACATGCAAACTCACATTGTTAGTCCTTTTAATTCTTCTAAGTTTTTTCCTATTGAATTAAATTATTTGTGAAACACATTTGTTTTTCTATTGTTGAATGAGATTCATTAACAAAAAAAAAAAGAGTTTCTTTGCTTGTTCCCACTCACGGATGGAGAGGGATTTGAACCCCCGGTATTTTCAATACTTCGGTTTTCAAGACCGACTCCTTCAACCACTCAGACATCCATCCTTATCTCAATAAGATCATAAACTTGAAGTAAGCAATAATCAACCTAATATTAATTTACTATGCAAACGAAAGCTCGAAAAAGAAACGAAAAAAGATTAAATTTTTTTTTTAGGCGGATATAGATTAAAGGTAGATTATCTGCCTTCCAAGCAGAGGATATGGGTTCGATTCCCGTTATCCGCAATGGCTAAAAAAACCAATTTAACTTCGTATGCCTGCACCAAGATTTAAAACTTGTCGCCAAATTTCAGAAAATGTTTGGCAGATTAAAAAACTTACTCAAAAACAAAAAGCCATTATTTTAAAGCTTCAAAAAAAAACAAATAAAAAACAATCTGACTTTTCCAAGCAATTACAAACTATACAAAAATTGTCCCTCTTTTATGACAAATTACCCATTAAAAAAATGCAAAAATCTAAAACGCAAACTTATCTAGATAAAAAAAACAGTTTGTTATTCGATATAGAAAAAAAATTGGACGTTATTTTGGTTCGTCTTAATTTCTGTTCAACTACTTTTCAAGCAAGGCAGCTAATAAGTCATAAAAAGATTTATGTTAATTATAAAATGGTCAATATTCCTGGTTTTCAAGTATCCAACGGTGATCTTATATCTATTCAGGGAAATTCCTTATATTGTATTAAATAAAAAATAAGACAAAATCTTCGAAGTAACCGAATATGGAAAATGAAGCCTACTCATTTAGAGGTAAATTATAGAACACTAAAAGCCGTGCTATTATATGAACCCCAACAAATACAATTTCCTTATAGAATACGCAATTGAGCGCAGGAGGCGCCACCGGTCTAGATTTACCTTTATTGGCGTTAGTTTAACTAGTTGCTTTTGCTGATTTTACTACCCTTTCCAGCCGCAGACACGCCGCATTTATAAGGGGGGGGGTAGCCCATTACCTACCATCTACAGCCCTTCCTTTATAGTTTTTCACATTACGGGCATCATCGTATGCGCGACTTGGTTTGCCCAGTGTATCCTTTATAATACTTATGGCTGATCTGTCACCCATTTCCTTTTTAGTTATACTTCGGTCCCTTGGTTTTTTGCACCTAGGTGTTAGTCCCTTTTGGGGGGTCTATTAGGGTGACCCCTTGCTTTTACGTTTGGGTGTTTGCTTGTTGTTTAGGTTGGTGAGCGTTTTTCTATGCTCTTTGCAGTTTCCCCCGGAGGGTTGATGCACCAAGGTTTTAGTTGGGCCTTGGAGCCTTCCGGGCCACCCTTTGTTAGAAGGGGTAACGCTTGACCCTGATGCACTCATGATAACCGTACAACAAAACTTGACCAGACCCCATGCTATGGTTCCCTGCGGTCTGTTTCCGCTACAGGTTAGAGGACTGCCCGTACGATAATCTGTTAACCTTCGCTAATCCAAACGCGCTCTGGCAAGGCGCACACTAAATACGTTTCCAATACCTACAGCAGCTCCCGCTAAAGCAATGGTAGCTGCTCTTGCTCCAATGTTAACCTAAGCTACTCTATTGCTGGTGCAGCTTGGCTTCCGAACCGTACGTGAGCCTACGGCCTCATACGGCTCTTTTCATCATTTTTGTATCTCTGCGAGTTCTGGCTATGTAAAAGACAGTGTTTATGCAACAATTGAAAGTTTGCTTAAGTGTCCTGCTATGCTCTCTGCTTCCTTTAAAAGTAAGACGACCTGCTTCTACTAAATCCCCGACATTAATAGCCTTCGGCACTAGTTAAATAGGCCTCCTTGCACCTTCAAGAGCCTAAGCTCTCGTTGACTTAGATGCTTTGGCGGTCTTACACTCCACTTAGTACATCGTATTACCATCGAAGAGTTCTAAAAATATATATATATATTTTTGACTTTTCCTCTCTTCGCAACTTGGTTTGCTTGGCGAACTAAGGGCGTGTGTTAGTAGACAATAAGTTCGCGAAGAATAAAAAAATATTTCTTTTCTTTGTTGGCTAAACAAAAGTCGAAAAGATGCGATGCATAGGTTGTGCACCTCCATTCAACTGCAATGTTCACGCCATCTCCAATCCCGGCTTTTCGGTGGTGATAGATAATAGTATTGTCCACTTTGCCTGCAGCCCGCCTTTGTTTGACGTACTGCACAGCTATCAATTTGGTATGTACTCCAGCCGTTAGCCATTTTTTTTCAGAATGCCTGCTTCCTCCTTTTTATGGTCATTTCATCGCAAAGCCTTATAGATCCTGGATTGTGATCTGAACACATACCCTTCGACCTTTGGCTAGGGCGTAGCGTGTTCAGGCTGCAAGTAAAAAATAAATATTTTTTTTTCGCAGGTTTTCTTCCTTGCTTTTGGATATTCATAGAAATACCACTTTAAAAAAATCTATATTTTTTTTTTGCTGCACTCGCGCCCAGTTTTTTTTTCAAAGTTATGAGTCTCCAAGTGGGCATATCACGATCATTTATCATCGCGCTTTCACTTTTTGGAGAATCCCGCTACCAATAAACATGTGGCCTAGCTAGCCTACCCTACGATCATTCGTTTGGAGTTCAAGGTAGTTACCCCGTTCCCAAGTCGGATTGTTGCGAGAACCTGAAAGACAAGCAATACTACGGGAGGTGAAACACAAATGTAGAACATAGTAAAAGCAACTACTTTCCTGGCCTCTCTTTTCGTATTCCTAGAATGCTTATGATTAGAAATTAAGCTAATCATACTGTTCCTCATTGACTTGTAGTCTAGCCCCCAGTAAGGGTTCAGCATACTGAAGGTGATCGGGCACCGAAGCTTTAACTTGTTTACGAAAGTGTTCCTCTCGGTTTTCTTCCTGCGACCATTTTGCTATGAATTTTGGGGTTGCCACTTCCATGTAATGATCGAGAGTTTGCGGGACATTACCGCGTAACAAGGATTACACCTGTATCCGACAAGAGTTAGAATAATAAGTTCTGGCCAAAAAATAAAAATAAAAATTTCAAAAGTACTTTTAAGCTTATAGGCCAACGGGTCGCACTAATTTTGCACCTTCTACTATAATTATTTTATTTTTATTTCTGTCAAAACAATGACCATTCAAGGGCTGATCAATCAAAATGGGGCCAACTCAACCATTTAACCTAACCTAAAAAGGGGTGATGTCATGCCCATTTCATGTGGTTGGAACACAAATGAAGGCTTGAAGATGTGTTTTATCTACATAATCTCCACTAGTGTACCAGTAGAGCAAAGATACTTTTTGGAGTCGTATGGCTAAGAGTTGCATTTTATACTTAGTTTCATGAATAATGCAATTACTATGTAATTGCTAGAGAGTAGGGCACAGCAAAAAATCCATTTTTTTTTTGCCGCCCTCTATTGCGTTCATCGCGTTTATGGAATTTCTTCCAAGTAAAGTAGCCTCTGGTTTTGCTCTCGAGTTAATTCGATCCTTAGAAAAGCAATTTTCTGTGATCTATTGATCCTTTCAAAAATGTTAGTTATTGTTGTTCCTTATAAAAGGGAAGCCTACAAACTTGGCTGTTTTTCGTAATAAGGCTTGAAAGGACTGGCACTTATTGTTATCTTCTCATATGTGATAGACCTGCTGTTAAATACTACCGAAGGTCCCCCTACATTAGCATTAAAAAAAGTGAAACCGGACCTGTATCGTCAAATTTCACTATGTGTTGTCAAATAATTGAAAATGAATAACTTTGTGATGATATTTAAACACGGCGTTTTTTAGGGGGTCGGCATCCATTATGTGGCGTTGGGCTTACATCTTGAATTCTGGTAATAATAAGACCTCCTAGTCGTAAACCACGTAGCGAAGATTCTTTTCCTTTTTGTTCTTGATGAAAAATTTATAAATTTTTCTTGTTGAAACTCGTTTACAAGAAAACATCTAATTTTTGGTTCCAAGCCCTTGAAGATTGTTTCAACCCATACAATGATTTGTGAAGCTTACACACAAGATGCTCACTTTGTGTGAATCCTTCGAGTTGTTCTATGTAAAAGCTTACACACAAGATGCTCACCTTGTGTGAATCTTTCAAGTTGTTTCATGTAAATTTTCTCTTCAAGGTCACCATTGAGAAATGTGGTTTTGACATTCATTTGATAAATCTCCATATCTTCAATGGTCGTTAGTGCAACGATACAGGGAATTGACACAAACTTTGCAATGAATGCAAAAGTTTCATTGTAATCAACTCCAAATGTTTGGGTGAAACCTCTTGTCACAAATCTAGCCTTGTAACAACTAAAAATGACAAACTATTTCTTGATTTCATTAATATTTCATTATCATAAGTTTGTCTTTTTGAAGTTCATATCCAATAAATGTAGACTCACAATGTTCATCTCACAATGGTTGGCTCCATTTATTTGGATTGCACTCCTTTTCTTTCACCCAAAAGAAGATTCGCTTTTCGAAAACAACCTTCGAAGAAGAACATATGTAAATTTGCAAAGAAGTATGTGAGTGAGAAAGTTTAGTGATTGCTAAATGAATGGCAAGCAAGCAAGCACCTTATGATGATGAAGCTGATGATGATGAGATGATTGTGAGGAGGATTTGTGGTGTCATATATTGGTGAGGATAATTTGATTTGTTGTTGTCGCATAAATATTCATTTGAGGGAGGCATATGATGATGATGAGTTTGATGAGAATTTGTTGTTTTTTTGCTGCTGTTGCTGCCATTGCAGATTTGCAGTCATTGGTAATAATGGCAAGCACCAAATGATGAAGATGTTGATGATGAAGACAAAGTCAGAAGATCTTTTTGTTGTGTTGTTAAAACTTTCCATGAGGAGTTGAATGATGAGCTTTTGATTGAATAAAGTTTTTTTCAAGTGTTGTTGTTGCTGCTCAGCTGCTTGCCGATTGCAGGTTTGCAGGCAATGGTAATAATGGCAGGCTGCAGACATCGTTTGATGATCATCATCATTGGCAGGATGTTTTTGTTTTGTTATTTGTTGATCTGCCACTTCACGGTGAGCTTATCGAAGCCTTTTGTTGTTGCTGATATTGCGAGCTTCAGGAAGAGACTCGAGAGTGACGAGAAGAAGAAAAAGAAGAAGAAGAGAAACACCAGCAATCTGTTGGATGTTCGTTTTGTGTAATATTTTGGATTTTGCAAGCTCTTCACTCAAGGGTTTACAGATGGAAATTCTCTATTCTACTGACAGTTTGTACGACTGTCTCTGCTCCAATTTCTGCAGGAACATGCAACACTTTCTTGTTCGGCAGGAAAACTTGACTGACAAGTCTTTCTTCCCTTCGCCGTGTCCATTCGCAAGCTTTCCGGCCGGGATTTAGTTCTCGATCACCGCTGCCGATATGCCTGTACATCCCCGCATCCTTAGAAGAGGATTCAGCGACCCTTAGAGCGACCTCAGGTTGTGTCAGATGACAGATTCGACACCACAGACCCCACTAGTGCTTCGACCAAGCAACACGGTGCGAATCCATTGCAAGCCGGTTTGATGATCAACATTGCGCTGCAATCTGTCTGATTTTTCTGTTAGCTCCTTCTGTGTTCTCGGACTGCAAGACTTCAACTCTTGTGTCTTGCTTATCACCTCGCATTAGCGCGAGTGAGCGAGTCTGTGCTTGTATTTTGAGAGGAAACACGCCCATCGAGTGATGGATCTTCGAAAACGTAGCCTCGCAAACTCCTGCTTGTTTCCATTTCGCCCATATAGTCAGGAAACAATGATCCTTTCACCTATGCTGGAGCTATTGCAAGCTTGACTCCATGAGTGATCTGAAGGAGTCGAGCACACAATTGACCATCTTGTTTCAGTATCATCGATCTATTTTCTAACCTTTGAAAGTGCCATTGCTCTCCCCCCTTCTGTGGACATACTCCTGTCCAAGATGTAGGTCTTCAGAATGATTCGCAGAAATTGACTCAGGATTCTTGCTTCACGCAAAGACTGAAACCGGAACGCTACTGACAACCTTCAACAACGTGTGCTTTGCAGGATGTTTGCTGTCCAGGCCTGTAGAGTCATCTGCTCAAGTCGGCAAGAGCAAAAAAGAAGAGCACAAATTTCACTCCAGGAAACAACAATGGATATTTGCCTATGGCAAAACTCGAGCTTCAGTTGAGCATCATGACACTGCTTTCTTTGTTGATGGGGGTCTGGCAAAATGCGTGCAAAGAGCTTACAGGTAAGTTGTTGCAAGACATGAAAACAAAGCAAGCTGAACTTAGAAGATCCTTAAAATGCATCTAGATAATTCTGTTTGATTTTGCAAAAGAATGAAGAGTGTTCTAGGTGGAGAGATTATGGCATTCATCAATTCTTTTTGCTTTTGAGCAGTGTTGTTGATGTTTCCCAACAAGCTTTTGCTCGATTTTTACACTCTTTGAATTTTGCTAATGGCTGTTGCTGGCCTTCCCTTGCACATCTGCTATCAGAGATCATTATATGCACAACCAAATCCCAATGTTGAGGAGCATCAAGCAGATGCAGTGCAATTGAAAAGGTATTAAGATCATCACCTACTTGTTGAGGGACGATGATGGAGCAGTACTAAATGGAGTAGTGTTTCATGTGCTTTTGAAGAGAATTATTTTCACATAAGCTCAGATGGTGATGTGGCTGGTTGTGATCTAGGTTTAGGGTGTATGTGGAACCCTAAACCCCAGATCTGGATCTGTAGTTATCCAGGAGTTTCTGGAGAAAAAATTTAGAGGTGGAGGTTCACATTCTTAGCTGAAACACCTTCATGATCCATGACATTCATAATATCAGAAAAACCATAAACTGAATCACCTTCCTGATCTAGAAACATTATCTTTTGCAGTTCTTAAAGCAAAGGATCCTGCAACCCCACAGGAACTCTGCATTTGCTGGCTACAAGTATCCATGGTAATCTGCTTCCCAAGAACCCTACTGCTTCAATTCTAGAACAGTGTTTTGCTGCCATATGACCTGCAATCTGGACACTCTTTTTTTTATGTGGTTACTCCTTCTAATGACTACCTATGCTCAAGCATGCGATTTATTTCTCCTTATGGCTGCTCAGCACCAAAGTGTGGCTGTTGTGTATGTAATTGCTGTGAGTTCTCTTCAAACTGATTCAGGTTATTGAGATCCAGCAGTGCTTGCATAGTCTCTGTAGACTCACTTGGGTCTGGAAGAAGAGGAGTTGAAGGCAAGAAGTCCTGCAGAGACTGTGGAGTTGGTCTTCCTGGAGTGGTTTTGAGATGAATCCATCCATGCCACACTTCTTGACTTTGGCATGGTTGTTAGAGAACACATCAGCGGTGAGAGCCATGATCAACAGGTGATGCTGGTTGTGTCCTGCATTCCCTGCTGTTGCTTTTCTTGTTGCTGCTTGGCTGTCTCTGACAATCACACCCGCTGCCTCCAACTCCTGTTGTAGTCTCAAACCTGAAATATATAAACATCATATTTTCAGCTCTGTCAAGGATTAATGAATCATCAGATGTTGTGCAAACAAAAGAGATGTGTTAGAAAAATTCTTGGTTGTTGCTAGCTAGCTGCAAGATGAGGAATTCTAGGTTTCGGGATTCTAAGAGGTGGGAGAGAGACTCTTGATCATGGTCCGTCATCAACCACCTGCCAACAATAAAAAGAACCAGCAGGCATTTTGTGACTTGGGAACACCCAATTTACTATACAGCAAAAAATGACACCACGAAAGAAAACCACCACCATTCTCGCTTTATCAAACAAAAGTTTCGATCCACAATAGTTTTGTACCATAATTTGCATTCCGGCCATTAAAGCACTCAGATTGTCGTGCAAGGTTAGTTTCTCAGTTCCTATTGCTTGCACTGGTCCATGGACATTGATCAACTGCACAACATATTGCCATGTGTGTCATGTCAGGTTATAACAAAGAGAACGAGAAGATTAAAAGATGGAAGGATCATAGTTAAGATTTTATGTGAAATATTCCAACTTCCTTTTTTCTCTTCATCCCTTCTTCATATGCAATTGTGTTGCTCTGATTTTTATCCTACAATTTTCGTTGGGACCAACCTTAGAAAGAATAGTTGCCAAGACAGAAGGCTTTATGGGTTTGCAGATATTGTCTGAAAAACCCAAACTTTGCAAATCCTTTTCATTCTCTTCAAGCTTGCAGGCAAGAAGTACAAGAGGAGGGAAATGGCAGATAGGGTCTCCTGACTTAGCCCCAAACCTGCACTTCAACACAAATCTTCCAAGCTCCACACCAGAGCCCTTCCCAAATGCATGTTTGTCCACCAGCATCACATCACAGTGGAGCCCTTTCCTCAGAGCTTCCACAAATGCAACCTCTGCAATTGTCAGCGTACACCTTCTGCTTGACGACTGGGCAGGAAAGTGATCTTGAGTATTAAGGGGCAACTTGAGAGCAGGCAAAGCAACCAAGTTCTTCCTAATGTGTAGGTCATAGGAGGTCACACGAGGAGCAATACCATCACCTGTTACAAATGTCCCCTGAAACAATAATTTCTTTTTTTTTGGCTTTGTCTTTCATTTTTCCTTTGGGTATATGATGCACACTTGCCTACATGAACCTTGTGTGTCTGTTAAACTCTTTGGCAACTCGTGGATTCCACACAGTTTTTTAATGTGCACGTAAACCCCCATATGTACCAATGTCTCTTATTTTGCTGAATCATTTGCCAATTGTTGATCAAGGTATTATACATGACAGTATTATGACTTCACTTGCTAGTCACCCATGTAACTCTTGTTTGTTCATCTTGCATATAATTTTCTTGACCAAATTTCCCTCATCACTATCAGTTTACTACATTCAACAAATACATTTTCTCCAAGTACCTCCTTGAAACTCATGTTCCAACCAAAATCCATAATAGCTGGATTAGTGCATGAATACAGAAGCAGTGGATTTCTCGCTAATTGGAATGTTATCTTTCATAAGTGTCAGTCTAAGGTTAGGCTTTCTGTTTAAGCTCAGAACATGAATGAGAGGGAGTAAACACACCAGGAGTGTCAGGGCTGGAGCTATGGCCTTCACAAGCCACATAAGTTCCCTGACTCCCAGACCTTTGTGACCAAACCAACAGCTTCCCTTGCTGCTCATATATCCCTTCGGTAGCTGCTTGTATGAAGGGAGGAATCCAGCTTTCAAACAAGCTTGTCAGCTTATCCTTGTCTACCTTCACATGACAGTTTCTCTCGAACAGTGCACTCACAACCTCCATGATTGTTGTGGGGTTGGTCACCGAATGAACCTCCAGCCCTAACTTTTGCAGTGCAAGTTCCACAATCTGCAAACAATCAATCACCTATATTGAATTCAGTGAGCTGCAAGAAATGCTATAGTAATTTCAGCAACTAGGCTCTTGGCTTAACACCAGACTCCCAGAATGTATAGAGGATGCAGTCCAGCTATTATTACTTATGGACAGGAGTATGGCTGTGGGTGATCAGCTGAACGGTGTCCTTGTCTCAAAAACATGACATACAATTGCATGATATGGTTGCAAGAAAATTTTGACCATCACAACCAAATACCAAAGATGACACAGAGACTGCTATATTTGGAGCACACAATTGAGGACCCATTAGCAGAACAGATAAAAAACTAAACACATTTTATTGAGAGAGCATCCAGAGTTTTCCTCTGAGAAACCTCTGATATCAGAAAGGAGAGTTTCAAAGGAGGAGAAACCTAACCATGCAGCGAAGAGGCATACCATTAACCAGTACAAGGTCATCGTGGTCATTTGTCATTTTCTTTCTCTGCATCTTTTCTTCCGGCAACTTCTTGGGCACGCCAAAGGGCACAGTGAAGAAGAATGTGGTCCCCACTCCAATATGTGTTACCAATTCAATCTTCCCTTCCATCAACCTCACCTGTGGTCAAGGTAATCTAAGCAATCAAAGGCCAACAAGAACCATGTGAATTTGGCTCAATAAAAGCTTATTATTTTTTCCTTACCACTATAATTCCTATGAAGTTTACCCACTCCACTAGCAAAAAACATTCTTTCCCATGACAGCTGAATTTGATGGATGAACTGATTTTGAGCATTCCCACTATAAATGTAAGATATCACGGGAGGTGGAAACTACTTAAAAAAGAGTGCTCAGTCACCAGTTTCTGGCTAATGGAGAGTCCTATGCCTGTTCCCCCATACACTCGTGCAGTGCTTTTGTCAGCCTGCACATGTTGCATGCACGTGAGAGAATATACTCCTTCATCCTGAGGAAATGACCCAGTAAGTGTCATTCTTGTAGTTGTGCAACAGGTGAATCAAGATCAACTGAGAATAAGTTGAGGTTTACTTGATAATTCTGTCCAAGAAGTTTCCAATTGACCTGGAGATTTCAGAGCAGGTGAGGAGACATTGAGCATGGCATGGAGATGTACTGACCTGCACAAATCGTTTGAAGATGCAAGCTCTGGCTTCTTTTGGGATGCCGGCACCTGTATCCTCACAAGCAATGCTCAGATGCACACAGTGTGAGCTGCTGGGAGCTTCAATCTTGTCAGAGCTCAAGTTGATTACTATTGGGTGTTGCTCCTTGTGATGATAAACAGGACCCCTTTCTAAATCCCCATGACTAACACACATGTGATGCCCCTCATGCTGCAACTCACCCTTCTTGAGATGTTGTCCAACAGCCTCCATGAAAGGATCCTGCACCATGGCAACTGGTGAATGATCCTTACAGTAACCCAGCTGTTCCTATCATCCACTGCTTGCTTTCCACTGAGAGTGTCAAAAACATGGATCAGAGAGTGTGTGTCCTCTCTGACATCAACCATGGGTACTCTTGCAGACCTGTCCTGTGAGTACCAGCCAAGTTTGTCTAGTGATCTCCTTGCTTTGTTAAACACCAAAGTGGCATTGCCGAGCTACCCCCTGTGAGGATGCAGCAGCAGCAGGGGAAGGGGAGTTGGATGTGTCAGATGAGGTGTCTGCAAAGTCTGAACCTTCAGCAGTCTCTTCTCCAAACTTTGAGAAGGCTTTCCCAGATGCCTCTCCATGCATGCACACACGTAGTAACATGTGACCTGATGTGGTGAATTTGAGGGCACTTCCTGTTGCCCTATGTTGCCACTCAGTGATCCAAGCACCCCCCACCAATCTTAGAATTGTAATGAGATGGGCCATATTTCCTTTATTAAAATAAATGTGCCTTCAACAATTCCACTAGAAAACAACATATATATAGACAAGAGAGAGTGATGCTAGCTGATAAGGTCTGGCTTGTCCAGCAATCAACAAAACAAACGATAAAACTGTGTTTAGGCATCTATGTAAAAGGTGAGGAAAGGGACATACCAATCAGGTTTACAAGCACCTGACGCAGGCATGCAGGATCACCCTCCATAACCACAGGTATATCCTCATCCACTAATGCAGCTACTTCATTCCCACCACCAGCTAAATGGAAAACTTACATTCAAGGAGGATGATCTATGACTGACCATAGAAGCTATGTACATGTAGAGTTTCTATTGTAGAGTCTATGATTACTGGTACCTTCAATATCACCAGTCTCTCAAAGCTTCCCCCAGAATACATCAAGAACTTCAACAGTTTGGTGGATGTCGAACTTGTGGATCTCCAGATCCATATGCCCCATCTCAACCTTGGCCAAATCCAAAACATCATTGATGAGGGAGATCAAAGCCGTACCACTTGCTTGTGCAATTTTGGTAAACTCCAGCTGCTGTACATCAAGGTTTGTGTCCAGCAAAAAGTCTAGCATTCCTGTCAACCAAAGTGTCATCTGTTATTCTCCAGATTGGCCCAGGGCCAAAATCAGTTCATTGATAAAATTCCAATTTGGAGGATGGGCTATATTGGACAATTGAAATCTCACTGGACGGATGAATATCAAAATAGGGGTTCAAACATTCATATCTTCAAAGAACACTATATTGTATGTTTTGATGCACAATTTCAAGCCACATCTTCAACTATGCCATCACTGTTCTGGATTCCCCTTGGATAGTAACATGGGGATGAAGATGATCAGTTTTTTTAATCAAACTCCAGTGGTAATTCGCATCTCACTTGGTATTTTGCCAGTTATGATGATTTCTGCTGCGTACTTGAGGTCTGTTGAGGAGAACAAAGACATACCGAGGATTCTGTTCATGGGGGTACAAAGCTCATGAGAGACTGTAGTGAGAAATTCACTTTTGGCCCTATCTGCATTTTCAGCATGAATCTTCAGCACTTCCAGGTGCTCATAATTGTCCTTCATTTTGTCCATTTGCCTCCCAGCGGTCAACACTATATAGTACACCAAAAACACTACCAAGAGAAACAAGAACCCCCATGATATAGCTGGTCAACCCCAACCAGACTGCTTCTTCAAATACCTGCAAACCAGAACAGAAATCATGTTTAAGGTTGCAAAGTCAGCATTAGACAGCACATGACCATCCAAACCATACTTCCATGGCAACATGTTGCACTGTAGCTGATGATTTGCAATGTACTTTACCAACAGTTTGCTTTTTAGTTACACAGAATTGCACAGGCATGAGTGAATAGTTATAGACTTGATTATAGGTAGAAAGAAGCTGCTATTTCATGTTGCATGCCATGCCTGTGATGGAAGTGATGAGAGAATCAGGTCTTGACTGATAACAGGAAAGTATATACTCTACTTGCAGATAACCATGTATTTGCAGAAGGGGTCACCCAAGTTGACACTGAGAGGATTGGCACATGTGTTGAAGTTCGCAGTTTTCGCAAACTCAACTGGTGTTCCACACTTCCCTCTTGACAATTTCACACTCTTCCCAAATATCAGAATTGGCTGCATCAAGTTTGTGACATCAAAAAGCTCAAACATAAAGGGGGAAGCTGCAAAGCCCATTCGATGACACATGGTACCAAATCAGACTAATGGGATCCAGAACAGCAGGGATGAAAGTATAAGTCCCCCTCAAACTTCACATGCTTCAAAAGACAAAGCTTCATTTCTAGCATTCAGTGATGGGTGGTTTGCACATTTTGAAGGAAAGACAAGTGTGTACAATTACCACTTCATGTAGATAGACCACTTCATTTTCTTTAGTGCACTCATCGGAGAGGAGTCAATTACTCAATAAATAGATGCTGTTTAAGGATACCTGAAAGAAGTGTCTTCTCCAGCAAAAACCTTGGGCTAGCAACTGTACCGAGGGTGTGTATATATCAACAAAATGCATAAATTCCAACCAGTGATTGGAAGTTACATACATGGATCATCCAGCTGAATGAGAATGTTGCCAATAAGAGTCTCAAAATCAAGTACTGAGAACACAGCTCCTGCTTCATTACTTGCTCCAGGATTTGGACCTGGTGATCCCTTGAAGACCGGATAAAGCACCACTGGCAAAGGCAAATCATTAGGTTTTAGAGATTTGAGGTTTACAATATTGCACTCTTACAGAACCAGCAAAGTTTTCCAGAGTAAACAAAAAGAAAGATCCCCACACCCTCACTGCACCCAGTAAAAATCCTTGCCTGTAGAATTCAATAGAATTGCATTGTAGTAGAATCTAAATGTTGCAAAATAGCCAAAACAGCCAAAAGGGAATAGTTACTAACAAAGTTAAGAACCCCATTTTTGCAAAAGAAACAGAGAATGAAAAACCTCAAGCAACTTTGAACCCTGTGTTTTGCAGAGCAGTAGCAGTCAATGCACCTATGCCATTTTTTCCATTCTGCAGAGTGTTTTAAGGGACTGTCATTGTTCCTATCCCAAAGTCCTGCATTCTCTCTACTGCATCTCGAATATCTGAAACTGACATGAGATCATATCCAATATATCTTTGACCATCACTGTCTGCATGCACTATAACCAAGTAGTCTCCTTATGTGGATCTAATGCCACTGTTGGTCATGTCCATAATTGTGATTCCATTTGTGCTCTCAAATGCAGTCCTGTCCCAAACCCCAACATGCTCACACATGTAATATCACATGAAGAGATCCACCAGCTCTTGACACCTAGTACCATTTCTCATTTCTGGATATCAATGCTATGACAAGGATGACATGAACCTCTTTCAGTCCATGCTATTCCAACAGGGAGATGATGTGCTCAGCAAAAGCAGAACAGAACAACCCAAATAGCTTATTCTCTATTGGAACAGAATACCATGGTCAAGAACAATCAAGTGCCCAATTAGGGTTAACATGATGCCCTGCATATATATCTCTTTGTAGTTTCCGCAACAACTACTGTGCAATGCAGGATTGGATCATGCACCAGGGAAAGAATAAAAGGGTGACTACAGTACCTCCCATTTTGGTCAACAAACATGGCATAAGCCAGACCCAAGAGAAGAGGATGGGCATAGCTGGTGCTGTCACTGAAAACTTACGTTGCTCAAGACAGCATTAGTTCCATTCGCACCAAGCACAAAGATGAGATCTGAGAATGTCTGAACCCTCCTCACCCTCAACCAACCATCAACAACTAAAAAATAAAAATAAAAGTTTCAAAACAACAACAGATCCTCACTCTTTTATGTGCTGACAAAATCCCACAAGAATGCTGAATTTTACTCAGATGCACACATACATAAAATTGCACAAAAGTTGCACAAATCATGTATGTATGTGTTGCTAGATTCCAGAAACCAAGCAATGTTATTTTCTCAGCATCAAAAAGGTGGGGAGGGAGGAAGCTGTATGATGGAGCCAGAGGATGATGGAACCATGGTGGTCTACGACCTTGGCACTGTTCTTGTTGGCTTTCACCTGTTCTTCAAGCATGGTGGAGTGTTGCTTACACCAAGCATCCATGCTTGTGTTCTTCTCCCTCTCCACTCCAGTTTTACGGCTCTGGATGATGAGAGCTGCACACACCAGCCCTAGCATCAACCACACTAGCAAAAACCCTCGGATCCAGCTCTTTCTCACACTCCAGCTTACAGGCACCCACTGCTTGCTCTGCCATGAGACCCAGTCCCAATTTCGGCATGACCCACAAGATCCTCCTGCAACAAGCATCCGACTCCTGCCCACAGTTTTCATTGGGATCAGAAGCAGAGCAAAGCAGGTGGATGCCATGCAGCAGCAGCAGCTCATGCATGTTCTTGCACACTGTAACTGTCAACGGTCGCTCTGTATGATGGATTTGCAAGGGCATTGAGTTTTTTTCAAATGTGCAATTGCAACAAGCTTGTTTCTTGCTTGTGTTGTCAAGTTCCCTTGGAGAAATGGATTGAGCTATTTTGCAACATGTATTGCAACAAATGCTGTTTTTGGCTTGCATTGTGGAGAATTCTTTGGAGAAAGGAATTGAGCTACTTTGGAATGTGCATTGCAACAAAGTTTGTTTTGTGCTTACGTTGTCAAGGCTCTTAAGAGAATTGGGTTACTATTGAATGTGCATTGCAAAATGGGTTGTTTCTTGCTTGGGTTATAGAAACTATTCAAAGAAATGGATTAAGCTACTTTTGAATTTGTATTGCAATAAGGTTGATTGTTGCTTGTGAGGTCAAAAGAAATGTTTGAAATCTATTGTCAGGCATTATTTTGTAATTTAAAAATATGACATTTTCAATCATCTCCATCTTGAATTTCTTTATTTCTTTCACAACATCAAATAATTTTTTGATAAGAATTATAACCATTAAAGATGAAATAAAGAAAACTTTCTTACTCTTTTTTATCAAGTTCCAGTCCTTGATGTGTTTGAATCCCAAAAGGGAATTTAATCAAAATACATCCCTTTTAGCTTCTTCACCAAAGATGAAAATTTAATCTTTAAATGTCTTTGCAACACCTTATTTTTGAGTTTCATGTACCACATTTTCATCAAAATTTTGTAAATTCATTGATGATGATGAATCTCCTACAATTGTTATCAAACCTTTCAAACCAAGGTTATTAAAAAGAATAACATTTGTTTATGTTCAAAATATTTTCTCCTTAATATAATTGTTACTCAGTTTATTGAATTTTTCTTTCCACTATTTCACAATCAATCATATCCAAATGCACATGGGAAATTTTCGTTGAATTTTTTTTTAGCCTTACCTTACATGCTAATTTTGGACCAAACAAAAGTTCATTCTACAATGCAAGAACATGAAACTAAGATTGCAAACAATTTTCCATTATTTTCTTGTGGAAGTTACAAATGTTCATCAGGAAAACAAATTATGAATCATTATAAGAAATAATCCATGAATTGAGGAAAGAAAACTCATACATGGTGCAAAATAGTAAAGAAAACATACCCCCAAAACAATTGGGACAAACCTTAATCAAGTAAGGAAAGTGCATGGCATTTTTTGTTAGTGTATGTGAAGCATGGAACACAATATTTTTCATGGAGTTATTAGTCCTTTATTTTCATGATCTATAATAGTTTGGTGATCACTTCCTTCCCATCGCTTGGATATGTTTTCCAATTTTCTTTTTAAAACATTATTAACATTATGTTACAATATGCAAAAAAAATTATGATTGGGACTCGATACAATAATAGTGTGATTAGGTGAAGCTTTTAAACAAGTTGTAATGTGTCATGTAAGATATAGTCAAAACTTGATTACTAGCTATCTATTTTTCATCAATTTTGTATGCAACCATAGAATGTGTTGTCAAAGATTTCTACTATCACCCCAAACATGTTTCCAAAAATATTCACAAACATGAACATCAATCTTGCCAAATTTGAACTACCAAAAAAAATGGTTGCATTAATATTGAGGTTCACAATTTTAGCATTTTCTCAAATTGTATAATCCTTTTCTTCCCAAGGTTGCAAATTGTGCAACTTTTCAAAACATAAAAAAACCTAATGTGGGTATGTTTAAATCTTGGAGGCATTAATTATTCATTCATCATCTATGACTTGTAAATCAAACATATTTTGTAGACATGTGGGTCATGATAACATGAAAAACATAAATTTTCTTGACTTCCTATACAATGATGGACTAAATATAGAAAAGAGCAATGGTGTTCTAAATATGACATTACTTGGTCTTTCAACCTTATGTTATCAACCATACAAGTTTATCTATAAGATCCATATAATATACTATGAAAAGAGAAGGCCTTATCTATTAAGGTATTGATTGGCAAAAACCTTCAGGAATAATATGCAGTTGGTCATAACATCTTCAGCTCATAATTAGTCTAAAAAATAAGATGATATTTGTTCTGCCATTTGTGAATTTATATTGTACCATTCAAGCTATGTCTCATTATTTGAATTGTGAGACATATAAAATGAAACACTTATATAACAAGTGAACTTTATGCTTGAACCTTAATGAACTACCAAGGAATTAGAATTGGGTTCATCCAACCCCAATCTTTTCAATTGATGATCATTTACCCAAAGCTAATCAACTTGATTATTGATAAGTTTATGTTTAAAAGTAATTTGAAAGGTGTGGATTTAAACATGCCCTTATACTCATGCATAAAAACATTTACATGATACATACATGTAGGAAGAATTCATACATTTGGAACCTCATCACAAAGTTAACATTTCACAACTTAATAATGGAAATTGTGCAAAATTTGTTCATTCATAATTCGTACATTTCATACATTAATATAATGTATTGAAAACACATTTGACACACATATTTATTGAAAGATGAAAAATCCATGTGACATTTGTTCATTCATAAGTTCATACTTCATTTATCAACACATTTTTCCATGTGTCAAACATGTTTTCAACACATGATGCTCATGTGTAAAACATACAAACATAAGAATGGATGAAATTTGCACAATTTTCATTATTAATTCGTTGCATGTTAAATTTGTGATGCTTGATCATCAATCACCACATCTTCATAACAAGGAAACATTGAGTGAACTGTTGATAAATTTTTTAAAAATTAAACTTTTGAAGTCACTCTTAACTTGGAATATTATGTTTTCACCATTGTTGGGAATGAATCTTCACATTTATCAAGAACCTTTAGTTCCAATTCAAATAAATTAAAATTATTTTGATTCTAGTGTTGATTCGTACATAAATGGAATCAGAAAATTAGTTTTAAGTCTAGGTTTGGTCATTCAAAAAAATTAATCCATTTTTAATTTCAAATCCAAGTTTGAAAATTGAAAACATTTCTAGTTTGGTTCTTACTAACTTGGATTCCAACTAAGTTAAGTTTAATCATTTTTTCCCCCAAAAAACATGTATTTCAATTTTGGTTATTTAAGAAATAAAATCCAATTCTAACTATAGTTTTGAAATTTGAATTCAAACCTAATTCTTACACAACCAAAACAGAAACTAGTGGTTTCCCGCTCGACATTAATTTTCACCTCCTTAATATTTGGAGGAAAAATGGAAATAACACAGTACCTAACTTGGTTAAGTAGTTATTAACTTGGGTTCCATGCTACTACACACTATTAGTAATAATCAAGTCATGAAAAAAATGAATTGATCATGTGAAAATTAAGTTTCATTCAAATGAAAATATTGAATGACATTGCATCCAATTAGAATTGAATTCAATTAGATCAAAATTCAAATGACAATGTTTCATTGGAATTTGTTAATGTAAGATGGGTGTTTTGGTGATCATCATTGTGACAATTCCAAAGTCATTCCACATTGCAATTCATCATAAATCGAATTTCATTTTAGAATCGTTTTTTATTGTTTGTCTTGCACCCTTTCAATGTTTTTGTTTGTTTGTATCTTGTTGTTTTTCATACACCCTTTCAATTTACTTTTATTTTGTCTATTTGTATTTTGTTGTGAACTTATCTATTGAATCGGACTTTCGGGAACATTTTGCCTACCAAATCAAGAATGAAAAAAATATTAATGGAACAAAATGACATAGATTGAAATTAATAAAACTTTATTTTTTGAAAAGAAAATTGATTAGAACAAAATTATTATGTCCATAAAAAAATAATACCATTGTCACTGCTAGTGTGAAACAACATGGAACCCAAATTTTAAATTAAATTCAAATTCACCAAATTGATAATTGGAAATTTGTTTGCGATTATGGTGTTGAAAAAAAACTTTGAAAAGACACACAGCTAAAAAGATACCTTTCCATTCATCTTATTTGGGAATCAACTAAACATATTCTAAGTTGAAACTATCCAAACAATTTCTTATGGAACCTAAAACTCCTACATAAATTGATTCCAATGACTCAAAATTGCTAAAATTTCCAAAAAAAAATTGTATACCATACTAGCAATCTAAAATGAACGCTCAAGCACACTTAGCTACGTTAATGTAGTTATACTAAATTGTAGAATATTACTATTTTTACCACCTAAAGTAACTGAAAGCTTTGAAAATTATTATTAGATTTCATTCCACTGAACCAAGCTAAGGTACTTCTGTAGTGTTTGGTAGTGCAATTTCATTTGGTACTTGGATTGCTGGTAGAACTGGTGTCAGTGTTTGGTAGAACTGGTGATCCCATGTTCTTCCTCCATTTGTTTCTTGAGGTGAGTACAAAGGACATGTAGACATTTCAAGAACTTGTCCTTTTTTTCCCTTTTGTTCTATTGAATACAAGAGATTCTAATCTCCTTGTACTTACTTATTCCAAGGTTTAAATGGTAATTTTTTTTTTCCTTTTTTTTTGATTGAAATGGGCTTTTCTTATTATCCTTGCACAAAAAATTGTAATATTTAATTACAAGTACAGCACAGCAAAATTACAGTTTTATCATCCTCGCCGACTAGAAGTTTTCTAACTACAAATACAGCACAGCAAAATCTGGTGTTTAGAACATTCTGTTTCATAATTTGTTAGGAAGTCTTTTGGTGATTTGGATTCAATTTTAAACCCTGAAAGGTATCAGAAACAATTTCAATACTAGAAAAGTCATTTCAAATATCCTAAATCCATTTCAAATTGAGTTGTTCTTCATTTCAAAGTTTGATTACAGTGTGTGTACACTATGCCTTTCCATTACACAAAACGAATTGCTTTTGCCATTGAGGCAGTGTGTTATAAAAATTTTCGGCGTATCTTCACCAGAAAAAGAAAATGTAGTTGAAGTCCTACAAAGAATTTTTGTGAAAAAAAATGCACCAAAGTCGTCAGAATTTCAATAGTTATTTTCCTGAAATCGTCTCATTTAGACGAAGGTTTCTACAGGTTTGACAAAACATGGCTACTCTTCTACCTGCCATATACATATTGAAGAAGCATTCAGAAAAAGTGAAACAGCCTTTAACTACAAAAACCATAAACGAACCAACTTATTAAGGCTCTTCACCAAGGAAACCAAGAAGAGCTTCAAACTTGGAACAAAGAGAACATATTGATCTTAGCATATAGTCTCTGGTAATAAAGATTAGTTTGGATTAGTGCTACCATATTTACTGATCTCATAACCATGGACCAATGAACATACTACCAGACAAATAAGACTCACAGCGAGTTCAATTGGAGTGTAAAGTGAACATCTATGAGATGTAACCAGTATGTAATTCAGACCCCACCCCAAGTGGTATGGCTCACCCAAGCTTTGGATAGTCTATGTAGCAATTCTATGCATCATAAAGCACATCTGCTGTGTTTTATCATTTACATAGGGCTGATAGTGGAAGGACCCATTCTGGATCCCATTTGAACTATCAGTGTCTTCGCATTATAGATATCAGAGATTGAAGTGATTCGAGATACTGCCAATCAAAGATATGCTGACATGTTTTTGGGAGGAGCCTTAGCGCCGGAAGCTCCTGGAGGACTTGGACTGCAACTTGCCAGCTTCTTGTTCTGGGAGGCGTATCAAATTGTATACCAAGGCACCTGCAACAGCACCAATGATTGGTCCCACGATGTACACCCATATTGATTTGTAGTTCGATGAAGCTATAGCAGGTCCCAGCGACCTTGCTGGATTCATGGATGCCCCAGAAATTGGCCTGTACCCATGACACAAACTTTTTTAAAAAGATCAAAATAATATATGTACATCTTTGTGAATTGCACTGGGCAGTTTGATCATTCATAAACATGACCAAATGGATACATGTATCATCATCACATTGGACCTTAAAATTCATCCTTAACAAAGGCAATGTGATTGAAGTAAAGAGGAATAAGTTTACCCAGCCATCATTGCATTCAGAGCAATGGTGCCACCAACAGCAATTCCAGCCAACTCTCCAACCTACAAGTCATGGCATACTCTTGCCTTCCATTAGTCATGGCCAAGAAATTGAATGGGAAAGAATCTGGTGGAAGGATTAGCTTTCAACTCAACCAAACAAATCATAATCAAAAGCATTACCAGAGAGACCATGTCCTCTCAGAGACCAGAAACAAACACATGAACAAACAAACAAAAGCTAATCAACCTACAAGGGGCAACAAAAGCTGGTGGATCTTTGTTCTAGGATAGTTGATTAGATGACAGACTCTCTGATCCTGGTGCACAATTCAGCATGATCATTTTTCACAACAGAGCATTGCTGAACGTAGGTTTCAAGCCCAAAACAAAGATAGAGTAAAAGTTAGCATAACTATGAGACCTGTTTCCAGATGCATCATGATGGGGCATTTCACATCAAACTGTCCTACAGGAAGGAGGATTTCAAAATCAGCTAGAGTGGATATCATAACTACACAAATTTGAATTGTGTGCAAGTCTGATAGCTTACAGCACGAGTGTCAGTTGCAACAGCAGATATCACAAACATGAGGATGAATGTGATGATGATCTCCAATATAAGTGATTGTGCATTGCTACCAGCAGGAAGAGTGGCACCCTCACTGGCATCGTTGTTCAAGATGAGACGTAATACATAAGCTGATGCAATTGCCCCAGTGATCTGGGCACCTAAGTATGCTGGAACCTGGATAATTGCACACAAAAAACAGAAATGGTCGAAGTATTTGATAAGCTTGATAGAACAACCCACTCATCAACTATAGCACTTGAGTTCTTCTATGCAATTAGTGCTGTGAAAAGAACCGAGAGTTTTTGAGTCTACTGGTGAAGAGTTTGCTGCATTGCATCAAAAAGGTGGGACTACTAAAGAATTGGTGAATTTTTTATTAGGTTACCTGCTTCCAAGGGAAGTGTCTGGCAGTTGCAAAGGCAAGGGTGACAGCAGGATTCATGTGAGCGCCGGAGATATGACCCACAGCATAGATCATTATTGTGATCGCCAGACCGAATGCTAGCGCCACTCCAACATGCGTTACCTGTCCACCGCTCTTGACGTTCACCACAACCGCCCCGCATCCCCCGAACACCAATACAAAAGTGGCGATCAACTCTGCTCCAACCTGGGGGCCGGGATAAGCGGCCCATAGTCCTCCTCGCGTCAGTGGACAAACGTGCAAAGCTAGAGAACTAGTGCATTTTATTCCTAATTTGTTTAGAATTTCATTCAATGGAGAAATCAGGAATGCACGGAGAGAGGTTCATGACCGAATTTTTACCTTTTGTAAGAGTGATGCGCGTGGCCTGTAAGCGCCAGGCAACCAAGCGCAACCTGTATCGATCGGCGACGCATCACTGGCATTGTTGCCGACTGCAATAGGATCCTCAGACGGAAGCTTACTCATACTTACAGCAGTGTGGTTTCCGTCTTCCGGGGAGTAAAGGGGACTCGAGCCGGGGGCTTGGGCGCGTGCTTTGATTTCTGCCATTACGGCAATCTATGCAATCAAACTGCTTCTTCCGGGACTGGAACCTTGCTGCGAGCGACGAAGTTCAAGTCGATCGAATCGGATCGGATCAACGACCGAGGCCCAAAACGACTCTGTAGACAAGCGGAGCACAATTTCCTGGACGAAATTCGACGTCGAATTCTTCTTATTCTTCAGCCGGAAGCAACGAAGATGGGATCGTTTGGTAGGAAAGACGTCTCGCAATCAGGAGCCGGAGTTTGTGGTAAAGCGCTCAGTCCCCGGGAAAGCCTCTTTTATGAAGTGTTGTTCGATGATATCCCTGCAAACATATCGAGAGGGATATCATATCGCAACATCAAAATCCTGTGCCACAAAAAGCCAGTGCGGGGTGGAAAGCACAATCTACAAAGCGATTCGGCTAGATCTTCACATCGCCGGCTAGTCTACAGTACTCCCCCTCCCCCTTTATTTCCGCTCATTCTCTCCTTCGATTTCCAAAGCTGGTCTCTGATTGAGACAGCTTCTACAGAACCACTTACTTTGCTATCAACAACTGCTTCTGTCGTGACCAGATAAGTGAAACTCGAGGACACTGCGGTACTTGTAATGAGAAGTATGAGCGCGCACCATGATTTTACGGCTACTGCCCGAGCTATTCTGCTTTCGACAATATACAATATAGTATCCCGGAAGTCCGGCCCAGCACTTCTTCCTCGCAAGACGATGAGCGTACCTTGTTCTCTCCAGAACTAAGAACTGTGCAAAAATACGCAGTCGCACATTCTCTCTGGTTGCAACCTCGTGAAGGTGCGTTGCACAGCCCAACTTCTACTACAACTGATTACTACAAACCGCACACGATACAAAAAAATCAAGGACTAGACGACTGCAACCTACAGAAGAGAAGTAATGACGAACCAAACACAAAGCATACCGCCTGCATATAGGAGATCGGGCATGGTAAAAGATAGAAAGAAACGGAACCTCGCGATCACTTAGCCGATGATGATAACAATGATGATGTACCGCAGAAACAGAACGACCACAACAACAACGAGCAAGCACGCAATATATTTGCAGCTAGTTCGCGAATATTGCTCATCCAGTCACTTACACTGACTGTCCAAGTAAGAAGCCCCAGGACCTCCTTATAGTACGAGTACTAGTACTAACACTTCTTCTTCGTCTGCCACAAAATCTGTAGTTGTCAGCGAGTGCAGGCTCCACCTATTTCTTTGATGTTGTTCTAATGGAAGTTGTTAAACGGAACAAGAGCGGAGAAGGGGACTGAGAAGGAAGAAGAAGGGCTGGAGAAGCGAATGACGAGACTGCGTGTGTGTGTGTGCGATCTCTCTCTCTCTCTCTCCCGTCTTTGTCTCTGATCACAACGGCGGCAAATGAAATCTGCAGAGGAGTAAATGGCGCTGGGGGCTGTTTTGTAACAGAAATATTGGCTATTTTGCAACACAAATTTTGGCTATTTTTGTAACAGAAATATTGGCTACTGTGCATGCGAGGGAAGGGAAAAGAGGAGGGAACAGTTTTTTAATAATGAAAAAAGAAAGAAAGACGGCAGAAAGAGAGAGAGAGAGCGAGAGAGAGAACGAGAGAGAGTTTGTTGCCTGCCCAGAGCTTGTTGCCTGCTGCTGTTTCTGTAGTAACACTTTTTTTAGGGCCTGACCTGACTAACCCACTGACTTTTACTGACAGACACTATTTACCTAAGTACCTAGTGTTACCTACCTTCCAATTTCCAAATGACACGCAGGGTGTTTGGTCTTAAGTTGGGCATTTAATTTACTTCTTCATATCTACTGAGGTAATCAATTGCTACTTATTATTGTAATTTATTACCACTTTTCATTGTAACAAGTGGCTCCTTTGCATAGTGCCTCGGTGAGACTGCCCTTTTATAAATGACACCCATAACGCATGATAAATGCTCCACATACTCAATTGGGAAAACTTTAATTTCAGTTGTTCTTTTTTTCTTTTTTGGGTATTGAATTTTCGTCATTTTTCGATCCAAAAAAATTTGGGAAGGATTTTTTTTTCTACCTAAAAATTCAACTAATTTTGATATTTCTTGGGAAAAAAAATTTGCCAGAAATTTTATTCTACAAAAAAGAAAAAAAAAAGCCTGATTAGAAATATATTGTGGTTATAGTTAGAATTGTTGAAGCCCAAGTGGATCCTTCAGTTATTAGGCTTGAAATGTTTTCTATAATGGACTCCACATAACCCTAGAATGTAGGGAAACCGAACTTTAAACCCTTAACTGAATGCATCCCAATGTCACACTACCCTGAAGGGAAGAGCCAATCAATTTTAATGGAGTTGTTGTTGTACCTATCACCTACTTTTACTAAGGGCCACTTTAGACAAAGGACCCAAGGACCCAGGGTCCAATGAAACAGAGCAATCCTATTGGAAGAGAGCCATAAATGGGACCAATGGCCCTTAGATGAGGGTCTGAGAAGAAAAAGTGGCAAATCGAGGCTAAACCTACATGGCACCATTTTGGATGAAAAAATCGATTGGTTCAAAGGCCCCAAAGAAAAAGAAAGAGCTAATAAAAAGGAGAGCTCATAATTTGAAGAATCAAGGTGCAAAGGTCCAAGGAATGGTCCAACTCAAGGATTCAAATTTGCTTCGAATGAGTCCAAATTGGCTCCTAGGAATTTGAACCCTGGACCCCCCCCCACCCATGTAAAGTCAATAACAACTTTCTCTCAACTCCAACTCCATCTCAACAGCCCTACTATTGGTCTTGTTTGTTGGTTGATTCTGCCCTGTGAAAAGAAGGAGAGAGACAAACAGAACTAGGTACTATTATGATACACAATTTTTCAATTTTTGGTTCCTCTCCTTGGAACTATGATGTAGTTATTCATTTTGGTCCCACATTTGGAGGAATGTTTGTTCATCAGGTATCATTATTGTGAACTAAGTGTGAGGTTTATTTATTTATTTATTCATTTATTTTCATTATTATTATTTTCAAAAGACATTATTATGGAACCAGGATTCCAGCATGATGTGAAAATTTCATAAAAGCTCCAATACCAGTGCCAGCTTCTATGTTCAAAAAGTTGATGCCCTGCCCAACACTGATCTCAACTTCAGAACCATTACAATGCAATTAGCTGCTTAATTATCACCTCAATTTAGTTGATTTTTTTTCTTTAAAAAATATTTTTTGGTGTTGAAAGTCCTTAAAATTATTATTTTTGGTGTAATCTATAGTCAGATTTGCTGAATCTTCATAAGGATGATGGTCATTTTAGTACATCTTCCTATGGATGATTGCCACTTGGACTACCAAGATGAAGATGTACAAAAATGAGCCATCATCCTCAAGAAGATATTGCCAAATCTGACTATAGAACACATATGAAGCACAAATCTGGGTTGGATTGAAGGGAAGGGCTTTGTTGTTTCTAATGTCCAAACAAAACTTGAACCCCTCCTCTTGGTGCATGTGATTCTTTGTATGTTGCTATTAGAGTTCGAAGATGATTCCTAAATCTTTAGGTGATGCTTTTATAATATTTTTAAATCATTTAAGAATAATAAAAAAGAAAAAAGTTATGAGGTTTGAAAATAAGAAGGGTCCAAAGAGGGGAAAAAAAAACAAATGTGTTTTATAAGTTGGAAAGCTTATTTTTCTTCTTGTTACTTTTTCATTACTCCTCTTCATTTGCATTTCAAAGATGACTTCTAAAGCTTGGGGCAGCACTCCCATAACATTTTTAAATCGCTCAAAATGAAGCACATATGATGAAAATATAAATAAATGTTTCATCATAGGCAGGCAATTGATAATGGGCCAATCTACCCAATAGACAGCTGACGAATTACCATTTTTTAAAATTCTGACTGAAATTATTTTTTCATTTTTAAATATTTTATTTCAAACTTTTGACGAAATTTTGCCAGTGAAACAAAGGGTAAAAGTCATCTACCTTTTATTGAACTTTGCCCTAATTCGTGTTTTCTTAAAAATTTAGTTAAGAGTGATTGGCCTTTGAAATGCGGGTAGTAATTGAGGTAATTATTATACAGTAAAAGAGCTGCCACTCAATCATAACGATTTTCGTACTGCGTAGGTCTGTTGCCTATTTAGCAAAGTAAAATATCTGTTTCCTTTTTGTTCATTGTGTGCTAATTGAGTACTTTACACTACAACCCTGTTTACACTATTGAAAAGTACTAGCCCAACTTTAAGCTCTCACACAACGGGAAATGCTTCTTTGTCAATTGCTTTGGAACTTGGTTAGTCTGTTGCCTATTTAATAAAGTAAAGTGTGTGTTTCCTTTTTAAGCGGTTTGCACTAGGACCCCATTTATACTATTGAAAGATATTAGCCCAACTTTGAGTTCTTGCACAATGAGAATTGTTTCTTTGTGAATTGCTTCGGTACTTGGTACATCTGTTGCCTATTTAGCAAAGTAAAGTGTGTGTTTCCTTTTTAAGCCGTTTGCACTAGGACCCCATTTATACTATTGAGCCTGACTTTGAGCTTTGGCACAATGGGAATTGCTTATTTGTCAATTGCTTTGGTACTTGGTACATATGTTGCCTATTTTGCAATGTAAAGTGTGTGTTTCCTCTTTGAGCCGTTTGCAATTGGACCCCGTTTATGCTATTGAAAGATATTAGAGCAACTTTGAGCTTTGGGAATTGCTTCTTTGTCAATTGCTTTGGTACTTGGTACATCCGTTGCCTATTTAGTAAAGTAAAGTGTGTGTTTCCTTTTTGTTCATTGTCGGCTACTTGAGCAGTTTGCACTAGGGCCCTGTTTACACTATTGAAAATTGCTAGCGTAACTTTGAGCTCTCAGACAATAGGAAATGCTTCGTCATCAATTCGGCTCCTTGTAAGCCCTACTTTTAGTGGGGCCTTCAAGAGTAGGGCAACACAGTTGTGATTGCAAGTGCCCTCCCTCTTCCAGATGGAAAAGTGTATAGTTATCCTTGGCCTTTGGTTGCAAGCTATGATAAGCTTGGAAACCTTGTCAACCAGAGCAAAGATTTGAATATTATGGGGGTGAGCATCAGTGATTTTATTTTTCCCATAAAAAGTTGCCATTCTTTTGACTAGAAAAATAGGAAAACATTGGATAAATTTGTTTTTGAAATGTAAATTCAACTAATTTTTATATCACAAAACTTGTTTTAATTATTTTTTTAAAAACCCCGGTTAGAGTAATAGGCTCTGCATTTTCTTTCTTAGTAAGTTCTTGCACTTTTGGACTGTATAAAAAAATTCAAAAACCTGACACTTGAAGGTTATAGCAAAATAAAAGAACTGCTCAAAGCTGGTTCATGGTTCGTACTTCGTACCCTTATTTTCAGAGAATTTATTTGACAACAATGTTTTTGAATCAAGTCAGGATTTACCCAAAATGAGTAATAGAAAGGAAAAAACTTCACATATAGTTTTCACACTGAAAAAATATTTCTTACATCCAACTTTAATTATTTACTCTTCTTTCTTTTTTTTTCTTCCAACCCCACCTATACAACTAAAATTGGGACTTCAAATAGATGGGAGACTACTAAGAGAAAGAAACCCACCTTATGAGCCCTTCAGTGTTATTTCCTACCTACTCAAACGCCAATATAAAAATCTGGCAAAATTGAGCGTTTTTTCCCATGGAGAAAAACTTCGTATTAGGTCAAAATTAGATTATCAAAATTACCAAAATTCACCAATATGAAATCACTGGTGAGGCAGGTGGAGGGGGCAGAGAGTGTTGGTGTCATCACATGGCCACCATCACATTAGTCTAAGCTTCGTGAACTAATAAGTTAAGAGAACTGGTCTTGTGGGGCTGATTCTGTCAGGCACACATGCACAAAACTCGCCTGTGTGTCTGACAGAATCAGCTTCCACAGGGTCCATTCACTGACCTTTAAAAATTAGGTATGTCAAAAACTGGTTGGGTAGGTGGCAGAATCAGCACCCAATGCTGATTCCACCTACCAGTATGTCAACAATTTGGCAGAATCAGCTGCCCTGGCTCCTTATGTTTTCATTCATTTGGGTCCCATACTTAGATACGACTTTCTTACCTTCATAACACGATCATTGCTGTAGTTTTTGCCCTCACACACCCCACCCAAGGTTGTATGACGATTGTAGACTCTTAATAAACTTGAGAAAGACGAGATTTCGTGCTTTTCAAAGAGCATGGATTGACAATACATGTCAAATACAATAGTTTACAGGTGATGACTTGCCATGTTCAACTCATACATAGGAGTTGTTACAAACACCCAATTTTTTTAATGAGCATCTTGCTAGCCGTTGGGGTCCATTGGCCAACTTCGACACCGTTGTGTACTTTGTAGGTCAATTCACCACTATCTTCTATTAAAGATTATTACTTCACCAACATGATTGATTATAAGTGGGGTCACATGTTAAACTTGTCGCCAGAAGGCAAATTTTGTGAACACCTAACTATTAAACCACTCATGAGACTACCAGATCATATTCGCAAAGAAAACAGAGTTTGTAAACTGGTAAGTATTAAGCCTGGAGGAAAACAATAAAGTTACCCCTAAAGTCAGGCGATTAGAGGGCAAGAACAGCCCAGTTTCGGCATGATAGGGCATCAAAGACGGAGCTAAGAACGAAATGTTACAAAGCGAAATAACTGGGACTCAAACTAGTTTTTTCACTGGTAAACTGAGTTTCATGCCCTCTTTCCTTTTCCCTGAGCGCCTCCACGGCTATTATATACATATATTTTCACTGCTCGTACTTGTACAACTAGCATAATTACTCTCGAACGTTGTTCATCAAATGCTGAGTATCAGCATTTCACACTCAGATTTAATAAAATTTCCTTACTTTGCGGATACCACCCAAAGAGAGGGGATAGGGGGTGAAACAGAGGGTGACTTTACAGATAACTTGAATGTCCACATTTTGCACACTAGAAATAATTAAGTGTCCATCATCCCCTCAAAGATGCAGGATGAGGTAAAAACCTACCAAATTTTCATCCAAGTAAAAACATTAGAGCAAGAGAGCAAAACCCCAAAGACTTGGGTCTTGGGTTCCAGTCGAAGTCTTGCCCTCTTTAGACTCTGCAACCCTAAGTTCAGGTACCAAAAAGTTCAATAACTAAAGGTCGGTTGTGGCCATGCAACACTTGGGTATTTAATGCACAGGTTCAAGAGTAATAATACTAGTTGTACATGTAGGAGCAGTGAAAGTGAAAATATATACATATATATATGCCTTAGTAGTCCACAAACTTTTTTGCATTCTTCTGACAATTGTCAGGCATAATTCAGTAATGAGTTGAATAGGCACAAAATTATAAGTGGCAGATGATCGCTTACAACACATCACATACCCCGCCCACCCTCTTGACTCCAGCTTTCTGCGTGCATGTTTGCGATGTTAGATCCCTGGTGGTGGGTTTCTAACTATTCACTTCTGTAAGAGCATCTCTGAATACACTAAAAAAAACCTGATGAATTTTTAGTGTATTCAGAGTTGCTCTTACAGAAGTGAATAGTTGGGGGTAGCAGGGAGAGGGAGGGAAATTTTCACTTGTTGTGAAAGAAAAAGGGGAGGGTTAGGGGATTTTTTACTTGTTGGGAAAGAAGAAAAAGGGAGGGGGGATTGCATGGTGGGTCAACCATAGCTTACAAATGACTATAATGTTGATAAATTGAACGCTCCTCAATTGGGGGGGGGGGCTTGTGGGGGCATAATCATGGACAACAACAGACAATCACTTACATGATTTTATCATTTTATAATGGTAGTGGAAGTGTAGCGTCGAGGTAGTAACCGCGGATTTTTGGGGCAGATTTGGGGCAGGTTCATGACTTTTTCAGTACACCCACCAGAAGCTACAGTGTTGTTGTTGTTGTTGTTCCAACGGGATGGAATTATTTGGGGAGCCATACCGATGGTGATGATAGGCTCTCTAAGTAGAAGAAGAACAAGCAGTCGAATATTGTGCCAGTCAGTTCTGGACACAACTCCTTTCCACTCTTCAACAACTGTATCCAGCTTCTCTACAGAATTTAGATGACTATGCACCACCTTTAAATAAAAAAACAAAAAAATCCCAAAAAATCCATACAAAAAAAAAAAAAAACCAACCCAACATGGGCATTTTGAAAAGAAAAATGCTTGTATCGATGACCATTTTGTTTTTCCAAATGCCTAGTGAGCTTTTACAACAAATAGGACAACGACACCAACTGCATGATAAGTACACTAGTGTCCAAAAGTTTCCTCAATTATGGTCTCGTTTGCAGATTAAAATCATACCCAGGTTGACATTTTGTTCAAGTGCACCAATGGGTTGTATTTGTAACCCGCTCAAAAGGTTTGGTTTGAACTCTCCCTTGCTTGTGCTTATTAGACTACTTCCATATTTAAAAGCCCTTCTTCATCCACATGTGACATTTAAATTTTGATGAATTATTTCCATATCCATATGTCAGAGGAAGAGCAAACAACAACAACAACGGTTGTGTTCATTCACACCCACACAAAATGTTTTGAGCTTTCTTGCACTAATTAAGGTACATACTACTTACATGTCGAAGTAATCCAACCGTGCATACCCTTAAATACCCTTAAGTTTTGTATTATACCACAAGTGTGCATCTGTGTTGGTTGTTGCATCACAGAGCATAGACTCTAGAGCTTTTGTTCGTTCTTTCATTTGGATTCCTTGAATTATGTAGCCACTTGTGTTCCTTATAGGATAGGATGCTTCCTTGTCAAGGGGGAGAGCTGCCATTTACATTTGCTGGGGTGATTGGAGTTCCGGGGTTTGCCCAAGTAAGGGAGTGTGCAAACGTGTGCCAGTGAGTTCCACTCTCACTGACATTATATCTTGGGTTGTTGGGTTAGGCTGACTCAACCTTTCCTTTGGAATATGAATTTTTTTTTTGTGATAGAGATGCACTTAGTTTCAAGGGAATGACCATGTCCCACAAAGGCCTATTTGAGCATCATTCATGACAAGTTTTTTTTTTTTTTGGGTTGTTGTTTTGGGGGGCCAACCCAGCCTTGAACAAAATGCATATGATTTACAAGTTGTTAAATAGTTTCTTGGGACAAGGGATTTAATTTCCATGGCTGCCTCAAGGACCACATCACCCTAAGTTATGAATCCCTCACCCTCTACTTACTTCGATTGTGTGGCTAAATTGAGGTGGGTATAGAAGATTCCATGTGAACTATGGAATGAAGCATTTTCTAGTGAGCAATACTAGAGCCATGCCGCCAGATCTGACTTAGCTTGTGAACTCTATTGACGTGGTTGTAGGATATCCATGTGAGCATTTTGAGTGAGAAAATGTGCTGAAATTGACCAACCACATGTGGATACAAAGCATCACATTTTGTCACTCCATTTTGCCACATAGTGGATCTATCCAAGTGGTGCCTATATATATATATATATATATATAGGTCCATCTATTTGAGACCATTTGATCAATGTTGTGTGACTATTAAAAACAAGGACATACCCCCATAGTTATGTATCTGGATATATATCCATTTTATTGTCCATGGCAAAAATTTGAGAACCAAGGGGCATAGGAACCTCTAGAGATCAAGTGCTAGAAGTATCACCATCATGAAAAATTAGAGTATCTCTATGAACTTTGATTGGGGCTGCATAGAAACATGGTCAGTTTTTTCAAAGGTGAGTTTTTATGATCATGAGGAATAGCAAGCTTGAAAGGAAGTGAGTATGGGTCTTATGCAGTAATGTTGCAAATACACTTAGGATTAAGTTGGCAGTAACTCAATGTTACATTTTGTAAAGTTTGGTGGGATTGGTATATGGAATGTCTGCTACCACTAATTCCAACTTGGAATCTTACATGGTAGGCAATGGTAGCTTGGTGTTAAGTGAATGTTAAGAAAGTGATAAGTTACCATAAAATCTATTAATTTTTTTCATTTACAATGTCAATGTTATGTAGCAAGTTTCAAAAAGGAACTTTAAGTCAATAGCATTTAGCACCTAAATGCTAAAACTTGTTCCCTTTTTTATTTTTCACATTCTCCTTCACTCTAATACCCCTACCCCCATTGTTTTGTCAGGTGTGTTAGTTTAGTTGGTTAATTAAATTTCACATAGTTAGGGATAAACTAGGTGAGCTAAGTTTATTAGTTTTATTTTAAACCAATTCATGTGTGAACAATGTTTAAAATATTTTGTCATGGGATATAATCCCAAATTGTGTGATCTCAAATTTTTTTATTAATTTGAGATTTCAAATCGTAGTGTTTTCATGTTTGCAATTTTTTCTTATATTATGCAATTTTAGTTGATTCATGGTTTTGTTATTTCTATGTTTTGGGTTTAGATTCTTGTTTGTTGCAAGTGAATCATATTTTTGTTTAGATGTGGCATACAATTTAGGGTATTTATATGTTATGTTCTATATGTGTGACGATGGTGATACTTATAGGCATTGACATAGGAACACACCATAATTCCTCTCTTTTTTTTCTTGCAATGTTTACAAGACTAGCTACTTCTTTACACAATGTTCAACTAGAATTGTTTACATACTTGTTGGAGCACCTTTCTTTGTTCAACTATCAAAAAAAAAAGTTCAAATATCCAAAAGATTTGGTTGTTGGTTTGCTAAACCCCTTCTTTGCTAATGAATGGTTAAAGTTGGTTTTGAAGTGTTGTTTATTATCTTCTCAAGAACTTGACCGACAAATAATCAACATAAGAAACCCATGGATAGTTTGAATGCGATCACAATTTTTACCACCTTGAAGGAGGAATTTGAAAAATGTATTTTTAAAATTTTGAATGTCTTCAATTTGCTTTCAACCTTCCTGAATGTCTTTCTTGTGTTATTGATGTTGGATAAAACCATCTTGCAATGAATCTTGATCAAGAGAACCTACACAAACATACAAACCAACATTTAATTAAAAACAACATTTGTAAAAATAAGATTGCAAACAACATTCAAAGTTTTTTTAACATTTAAATTGTAAGAAAAAAATCTAAAGCAATAGAATAACACCTAACCAATTAAGCTATGCATTGGATAGTTGCAATGTTTGATAACACATGTGTCAATGATGTAACAATGAGTACAAGCAAAACAAAAACAAAAACAAAAAAGGCAAAGGCAAGAAAACTCAATGTTCAATTCCATAAAAGGTTATAAACCGTGAAAAGGTAGATCCATGGACAAGGAAGGTATTAGAATATTGAACAAATCATGGACATGATTTGAAACAAAAGCATACATCCCTCTGAAAATAAAATCTTGTCCAAAGTTTCATCCATTGCACAACAAATTAAGGAAATAGATTAGAGTTTCAAAAAACTTATCTATAATGTTTTGTTGGAGTGCATTGATAGGAAGGCTAAAGCTTGCAAATCTTTAAAACTCTTGTGAAAGGTGTAAAAGCTAGCAAAACTTGCAACATAAAACATGAAAATAAACATTAAAATATAATTTTTTAAAAAGACATAATATGAACCCCACAAATTGCAAAACATAAAAGAAAAAATGAAGATAACACAATAACAACAATATAGAATTGAAAATGAATAGTAAAAACCAAGACAAAAAAAACAAACGGACATTAAAAGATGTTGACAATGTAGTTGTAGAGTATCATTGAAAAGGAAAGAAAGCAGATGATGGAACTACATAAGAGTAGAGACAAAAATAAAGGTGTCGACAAAATTACAAACCAACACAAAAAAAGGAAGAACCATTAACATTGGAATTGCAAAATAACAAAATAATAAAGGCATCAATGGAGTCCCAAGAGGGGAGTAGCATCAATGAATTATAAAAGAACAAAGAAAGAATGCAGGCGCCAATGGAACATTGAAAATGAAGGACCACCAATGATGGAACTACAAAACAAACATCAAAAGTGAAAAACCATCACAAATAAAAAGGGAGTGAACACAAAAGGAAAGGACCATAACAAAGGAAAAACAAGAGTGAACACTAATAAAAAAAGACCATTAGGAAGGAAAAGCATAACAAATGTTGAAAAGGAAAACTCACCATGAAAGATAAACAAAGCTAATATGGAGAGGAAAAACTTGCCATGAAATAAAAGCAATGAACAAATAAAGAAGCCAACATTATCACAAAGGGGTGCAAAGTGAGCATCGAGAGAATGAACACATGGAAAGTGAGCATGGAGACAAGCATAACAAGCATGAATTGAATGAACATGAAAAGAAAAAAAATGCCACAAAAGAACTGCAAAATGAATAAACATAGTGAACAAGAAAGAAAATGACGCAAATGGAAAGACAAAAGTGTTACCTACCTCTATCACAATGGGATCTTGGTGTAAATCCACGATCATGTGAAAGCTAATCAAAAAACCTAAAGTAGAAATACAAATGCCAAATGTGAATACACCAAAAGTTAAATGTGTCAATGTTAATGTTAGTGGTAGGCGATTAACATTAAATTAGTGTTAGGGTTATGTTGGTGTTATGTTCTAACACCGAGTGTGTTTATAACATAAAACCCATAGTCTCCATTTTGATTCCTTTTGCAACAAATTTTGGTGGTTGTTATAACCTTTCAAAATAAAACACTACTAATTAATAATGAAATGAAAAACAATGTTTATGTGAAGGTAGGCTTAGCTTCACTTGTAGATTTTGTGTTGGTTATCTCCAACTTCAATTTTTTGTGGTTGAATACATGCATTAATGGTTGTGGAATAATTTGGTTTTTGATTGGCTATGGTCTTTCCAAGTCATGGTGTTCTTCAATATTTCATTTTGTTTGGTTATTGTGCCAACTACATTTCGGACTAATAAAATTCATCGCATTAATGAGAATTATTGTATTCACATTATTTCTTTTCAAAACCATGACCAATGTTGTGTTTGTTCGATTGTTGATGTCCACATTCTTGTTGGTGTTTCCATTGCCTATTTTTTCACAACAATGACATTCATCTACATCAACATTCTTATTACAACCACAATTGATTATTTCCCTTAAGAAATGAAGCCACTTATTGATCTACCCATCAACATTTCAAATATGGAAATTTTGATTTAATAATTTGTCATCATGCTAAATGTGAAAGATGTTTTTTCCTAATTCAAAAAACTAGAATCAAAGGTTATAAAACAAATTCAAACAAGCACATAGCACTACTTTTGACCCACCTCTCTTTTGGCATACACACCACTTATTTGAATATGATAAAACACAAGTTATGTGCCATTTCATATTCAAGTTATTTATGAATTAAACATGTTTACCTCCCCTCCTTTACCCACCAATTTGGATTTGAAAAGGCATATGCTATTTGCCATTTCATCACATTGTCTATTTGAAAATAATGAAATATGTGGCAAACATGTGGAATGTAACAAGGATAAATAGTAATATTTCAAATTATATGAAATGGATGGTTGTATTTCAAATGACATATCGAAAACATAAAAAGAACATAGGGTGGGTCACTTTGGAATAAGGAGGGGGAAAAATAGGGAAAAGGTAATAGGATGATGGGAAAATTTGGAAGAGAATAAAAATGGGGAAAGGGACAACAAAAGGGAGAAAAAGGAGGGTGAAAAGGAAAATCATTATTTTTTGAATAAATTTGACAACATGAATCAAACAAGATCTCATATAAATGTCAACAATGGATCATATTACATGAATGGAAATTTATTCATGGTTGAAATTGACTATAAATTATTGCCCATTGTCCATAGATGGAAAAAAATTGTGACTATACCAATGAAATTTGTTTTCTTGATGTAATTTTCAATATGACTTAGTTGTACAATACATGAATAGATAAACAAGGTCTATTTCATGAAAACTTGAAGATAAATGAAATTGGGTTCATGCATCAAATAGGCCAAATGAATGAAATAGAATTACATATATGAAATTTGAAAATTTGGATCAAATTGAGGGTTTAAATTGAATTGATCATAATGGCAACACATGAATTATGTTTTTATTGATACAAAAGAATTATCATATGGCATGGATATTGTTTTTCAAGGTGATTTTGGAAGTCATTATAAATTCAATAATGAATGGCAATTATTAAATTTGATTTTAAAATAACTAATCTACATAGATATGATGTTTACTAGATTTTTTATAAAAAAATATTTAGAAATTTTGTGGTTTCAAAATTTTACAATTTATTAACAAAATAGACGAATTTGCACAAAAAATTTAAAAAATCCAAAAACATTTGTTGCCAATAGTGAAAATTAACCCCCCCGCCCAAAGTTGATGTTTGCTAAGATAATAATGATTTATAATCAATATGGAGTTATGTGTTTTTATTATATATTTAATAAATACGTTTAATATTTAATTCATTAATATCTTCAAATTTCAAGATCTTATTACCATTTTTGGTTCCACACTTTCATGTTACTTAATAAAAGATTTCTATTTGTTGAAACAAAAAACAATTCATCACATAACGATTCTACCCTTGATGGCAAGTTCAAAATAAAAACTAAAAACTTACCTTATTAGATCTAGAACTTTTCATTTAAGTGCATGTGCTTATCTAAAACATTATCATCCTTCATATGCATACATAATATTCTACATATTATTCTTTGGGTCAAGTAATTATAATAAAAATATTATCCCCAAATTCTACATCATTGCAATGGGGCTTTTCCTTTTTCAATTTTGTATTGTAGCCAAAGTGGCAATCATCATTTAGATAGATTTTGAAGTAGAAAAATATGAAAAACAAACCTAATGTCCTTCTATATTTTGGGCTCCATGTTGGAACTTAAGAAATAATTTAGTATTATTTCTAATTCAGATATTTATTAAAAAAATTGGTGACTATGAAATTTAGAATACATTAGAATTTCACCACTTTGAAAAAAAAACCATTTGGAAATTTTTTACAATGCATATCTCTTCCCAATGGATAGAACCAATAAATTTTTAATATGTGGTATTCCATTAAGAAGTTACTTGGTTTAGTTGGCCTTTTTATAAGAATGTAATGTTTGATTTGATAGGTGGAAAGTGTTTTGTTCAAAAGCTACAAGCTTTTTCATAAAATTAAGTAAAACAACTAACCCAATTAGTTGGCATTATATCACATCACATTGAATGTGTGTAACCTCCAAGAAAAAAACAACCAATGTGTATGTACCTAATAGGTTGAATATGGATCATCATATGTGGAGATGGTAGAACATAAATGATATTTCTACAATTTAAAGATGAGGTGTGGGAGGGGATGTGCATGATTCAAAAAATATTTCCAAGTATTTTTTAAATGACATGAAAGCACACACAAACATAAAAGTGCATGTCACCATATTTGTAGTTTGAAAAACAAGTATTTCCAATGTTTTTGGGCTTCAAAGTGCATATTATGCCATAGGTATTTAATATTCCAAAATGCCACACATTATTACGTGTTATTTTTTCCTACTAAATTGTGGATGATAATGAAGCATTTATTATTTAATCAATTAGATTTAGTATTTGAAAATTATTTATCTCAAAATATCATTTAGGTGTAAATGCAATTTTTTCTTAAAACGTTTTTTCTTTTCCACAAACCGTAAACTTGTTACTTTCTTAGAAGGGTTGTACCATAAGTGAAAACAAGATTAAATAATTGTCGATTGATTTGAAGGAGGAGGGAAGGGGGGGAAAGTGAAGGGGTGTTAGAAATATATTTTGTTTCTAATCCCCAAACTTGATGAATGTGCTTAAATTCATCAAATAGATGAATAATATTCACATCCTTATAGTAGTAGGGTTAAGGTGTATGGTGACAACTAGGGTTTAGAGGTGGTAGTTAAATTAAGGTTAGGTGGTCATTACATTAGGGTTAGGATGTATAAATATGAATGGTTTTAACTAGTTTTTCATTCCCTTTTATCAAGTGTTTGAGTGCACATAGAGTTTGGAGTTTGTTTGTTACAACTTACAAAATCATAGTTTTATGATTTTAGCTTGTGAAACATTCAACCCATGTGATTTTTTTGTTAGGTAACACAATTGTATCATTTGATAAAACATTAATGTTTCATATCTTGTTTGTTTTCAAATGAGTTCCAATAGGCAAATGCAAGTCTAAACATGAAGTTGGGAGTTCATGAAACATTCAATCATGTGCAAATTATGTCAATTCTTTATGTACCTAGTTAAAAATGAGTAGGCTAAACAAAACAACTAGTCATGTTTTAGAGCAATTGCCATTTTTTCATTGAATCATTTTAAAGCAATATATGAAAACTTGCATTTAGTTATGTGAGAGATTAAAATTATCACCATGTCAAGTTGGCTTGCCATTGGGCCTACCTTTGTCATTTCGTGCTAAGGTTTGAGCTATCCTTAAATTCAAGGATATAGGGATTTTGACATCAATTTGCAACACAAGACCCACAACAAAACAATGCCCATTCTAGCAACCTCCTTCTTTCTTAAAACACAACATACAAAACACAAAATGGAATTGAACACACACCTTGTTCACTTTGGTAGCATGTTTCCTCTCTCCCACAACAACCTTTCTTTCCTTTTTCTCCTTATGACAAATCATCAAATTTCCAAAAAAATATTGGACATGAAAATCTCTCTTCAACAACAAAACAAAAAAGATGAACAAAAAAAAAACTAAACACAAAACCAAAGACAGTCATGAATATCAGAAGCATAGACAAACATGCATAACTCCTCATCACAACCTTTCTACACTTGTTAAAAACATGAACAAAAACTCTTAACACTATTGAAAACACAAAAGATATCACAACCTCTATCCACACTTGTCAAACACACACAAAAAAACTTATAACTACTTCAAACTTTTGAAAAGTTCAAGAAGTGCACATTCACTACAAACACAAGTTCAATTAAGTATCAAATTAGTTTGAGCATAATTTGTGACATAAAAACAAGTTTGGGTCCTTGTTTGACTCATGTACAAAATTCCCATGTTGACTTTGGCACTATGGCATTTATTTTGACAAAATACAAGGTTTTGGCACCTAGTTTACTTCATCTTGTGGATAATTTTATTGTTAATCATATTTTTAAAGGAAACACATTTCAACAAACATCAAAGATTACAAAATAAAAAGTTCAGGTTTTCTTGAATTCATCATGAACAATGTTCTTACCTTTGTTAATTTGGAAAAGGTACAAAGTAGGTTTCAAATTCATCAATTTTGTCCTTCAACCATTCTTGAAATCTTTGTTATATAATAATGTTATTCATAAAGTGGTACCCTGTTGGTGCCCACTTGCAACCCTCTTTGCTCCCCCATCCCCTAGTTTTGTGTTATCTGTAAAGTCTTAGGATAGGGGACCAAGAAGGGTCCAAACTGGGAAAACTCAAGATGAAATCCCCAAATTCAACACATCAACTTTTTTTTTTTTCACTCATGGGTTGCCCACCTTTAGCTTATATTATGGGGGCTAGGTATATGGGCTAGGGGGCTAGGGCTATGGTTATCCACTATTTGATTTTGCTACTAACTATTGTTATGGTTATTGGTTTTGGCTATTGTTGATGGCCATAAATTATTATTATGGTTATTAGTTATTTTGAAGTTTAATTTCTAGAGTTAAGGTTAAATATTAGGGTCTATAATTTGAAGTTTTAAGATTGAATTTTTAAAATATAGGGTAAGGTTTTTTAGGGTTTAGTTGTAGGGTTTAAATTTGGGCTCATTATGGGTTGAATTTCGGGTTTAAAGTCTTTTGTGGGTCCACATGGTTAGGTTTGCTTTTAAGGTTCATGGTTGGACTTTTTAGAATTCAATTGTAGGGTTTGGTTTAAGGTTATGCTTTTTAAGGTTGAATTTTAGGATTTAAGACTGGTCTTTTGATAGTATACATGTTAAGGTTTGGTTTTAAGGTTTAGGCTTGGGTTTTTTAAGGTTGAATTTTAGGGTTAGGTGTAGGGTTTAAAGTTTTGTGGGTTCACATGGTAAGGTTTTGTTTAGGGTTTAAGGTTGGGCTTTTTAGGGTTTGAGTTTTAAGGTTTAGGTTTGAGGTTTTACAGGTCTGGCTTTATAATGTAGGAATTGAAATTTTAGGGTTGAATTTTAGGGTTATAGTTTTTTAAGTATGGTTTTCAAATTTTAAAGTTAGATTACAAAACATTAGGGTTTAATGATGGTTTGTACTTTTGTAAAATATGGTTTAGATCTAAAGTAGGTTAGTACTTAAAATGTAGATTAAGACTTTCATGTGCACTATATAAAAAAGAGGTTTTCCTTCTTTTTTTATTTCAAACCTTGAGAAATGTCTTCTTCAAGCTCTTCAAATTGATGATTCCATTTCATCTTCAAATGATGAGGATATTTTGGAAGATATGGATGAAAATGACCTTGTTGTTTTTCAAGTGATGGCAACAATGGCTTCCAACACCAATGATTTGTTCAATTCACATGAGATGGAAGACAAGGGGGGTCAATCTACGGACCCAACCGTTGGTGTCCGATATGTTTTGGGTACAATGCGAGCCACATCAACATTATTCAAGACTTTGACAAACTTTACATTGGAGGAATTTGACAAGTTGGCTTCTCAAGTGGTCTTGCCATTAGAGCCCATGTTAGATCCACATGTGAATTTCATCTTTCATATTTGATGTTTCAAATTTGATTTTTGAGGCTTGAGGCTAGGGTTAGGGTTTTAGGTTTGAATTTTTGGGTTTTAATTTAAGGTTAGGGTTTTCAAGTCCAAATTTTAGGGTTTTGGGTTTGGTTTTGGAATTTAGGTTAACACTTTCAGGTTTGAATTTTAAGGTTTAGGTTTATGGGGTTAATGTGAAGGTTTTTAGGTTTAAGATTTAGGGTTTAAGGTTGACTTTTGTTGGTTATGATTAGGGTGTAGGTTTTTAAATATAGGGTTTAGGTTTTCAGGTCTTAATTTTAGGGTTTTAGGAAAGGTTTTGGAGTTAGGGTTAGCATTTTCAGGTCTAAATTTTAAGGTGTAGGTTTAAGCAGTTGATATTAGGGATTTTAGGTCTGAACTTTAGGGCTTAGGGTTGATTTTTGTGGATTATGATTAAGGTGTAGGTTTTTGGGGTTAGGGTTTTCAGGTTTGATGTTTTGTTTTTGCATCATAATATGTGAAGTTTTAGTTGTATTAGGTAGGCTATCAAAGTTGACACCTAAATAATGTGTTTTGAATTTCATTTTATTACATAAAACATGACAATGTCACTATGTATGTTGCTTTTATGTGGAATTGGTCAAAATATGCATTATGTGATGATGCAATATTCATTGCATCATGCATCAACCATGCATTTCAAGATGAGATTCAATGGCCCACATTTGACGATAAACTTAATTTGGGTGCACACTTATGGGAAATATCAAGGTGTATTGGTTTATTGATGGCATTTTGATTGAAATTTGCAAGCCCTTGCAATATGAAACACATGGCACATGGTTTAATGGGCAGGAAAAAAAATGCAATGAATAACATTGTCATTTTGGACCATCATGGGTTGTTCATCTACATAGACATTGGTTATATTGGGTTTTATCACGATGTGATGATCTTGTGGCACTTTAGTGTTTACAAGAATTGGCGTTTATACTTCATCCACGATGATGACTACTTTGAATACCTATTGGGAAATCCAAGTTATATGAGTGAGGAAATGTTTATTATGCAAAAAATAGGGCAATGGGAGTTAATGCCAAATGCTGACCATGTTGCAATGCAAACCTACAACAAAATGCATGCAAGTTTTAAGGTGTAAGTGGAGTGGGGCATAGGTGGGTTCAAAGGAAAATGGAGGTTCTTCATGAAAATGTTTGATTCGACCAAACCAAAATATTCACATTTGTTCCAAGCTGCAACTCACTTAACTAATTTCCTACACATGAGGCACATGGACCTCACATATGAAATTATTGGTGATCTGATTACTAACCTAGTCATATGTGGTTGGGTTGGGACTTTTCACTATAGGTGCAAAATAACTCTAACCCCTTATTTGAAATCTTCTTCTATGATAACACATAATTCTTTAGTTACTTTCACATAATTAATATTCACCTTATTCAACTTTTCATTGTTGATTTCCACCTTGCCAACTAGAAAGGCATCTTGAATCTATGAAGTTGTTGAGAAGCAAGACACCATTATTGCCATGTTCCTAGACTGGCTTTGCAACATCTTTGATTTTATCATTGATTTTTCACCATCACTTTAAGATGGTGTATAATCCAAAGATGGGCTAGTGTATGATGTAGGGGTTATAGGTTTTAAGCAGTTAGAACTTGGGGTTTCATGTATACGTATAGATGCCTTATCAATTAGACTTTGATGTGTTTTTAAGACATTCCTTACAACATCTCCATTTGTAGCCTTCAAGCATTTTAACACTTGATCACATTGTAGTGTTGCTTTCTTTAAACCTTTTTAATTTGAAGTTCTTATTTTTTATTCATTCAAAATGTCCAATAATCGATCCATGAGGGTTTATTTTGCAAGGTATGAATTAGGATAAATGATTTGATAATCAATGTAAACTTGTTTCAACATAGTAACTGAAATAAGTTGAATAACTTGCTTCTTACCCAAGCTATAATTTGCAAAATGTAAGTTATAAGAAGTTGCCATGGTGTTGAGTGAAATAGAATCAACAAGTTACATTGGTATCTTTTCCTTCAAATGAGGGACTATCAAACTATGTAATGCCATGGATTCAGATACTTGTGTCTCTGGTGCATTTGGCTTTGAAGTTGTACTTGCCTAGAATTCAACCATCCCTGGAAACATGCACAAACAAATAATGGACCATTCATATTCAAATCTATAAACATAACAATCATTGGACATAACCTTAATTATTCAACCTACCAAAAGGGCTACTGGAATTCAATGATTAATTTCAAACCAATGGATTTTAGGTCAAAACTTGAAGTCATTCTGGTTGAAAATAAGTAACTAAGGGTTTAAGGATATGTAAATACCCATTCACATGTAATCTAGGAGATGTTATAAGCTTGAAAGTTTCAAATCCAAGAAGATAAGTTTTAAGTGTGTTTGAATACCACATTCATCAAGGGCAACATGTTATTAAGGTCCATGCTTGAGCTCATACCATAATCCCATCATCAAGGGCAATATATTATTAAGGTCTATGCCTGAACTGTAGACTATAAACACATGTTATCACTTGAAGCAAAAACCCCTTAACTCCAAATTGAGCTTTAATTAGGTCATGCTTCAAGGTCTATTTAAAATCACACATATAATCTATAAAAAGAACTTAGTCATTAAGGTTGGGCATGGACAATGTAAGTTACATGGGTACATAAATACTTGGACACATGCAATCCAATGAACTTTAGAAGCTTGAAAGCAATTAGATAAAAGAAAACAAGTTTCAAATGTGTTTAAATACCATATTCATCAAGGGCAATATATACAAGTCTATGTTTGAACTGCAAATTATAAACACATGTTGCTACTTCAAGTGGAAAGCTTAACCTATAAACTAACTTCAATTGCCATGCTTTAGGGCCTATTTAGAATCACACACATGTAGTCTATAAAAAACTTGAAATTATTATGGTTAAACATGGACATGTAAGGTTGCAAGGGTACATAAATACTTGGGCAAATTCAACCCAATAAACTTTCCTTAAAATTGATAAATTTTAAAGCCATCAAATCTAAGAAGACGGGTTGTAAGTGTGGTCAAGAGTACCATATTCATTAAGGGCAACATGTTAAGGTCTATGCTTGAAGTGTAGACCATAAACACATGTTGCCACTTCAAGTATAAACCCTTAGCTTCCAAATTGAATTTCAATTATTAGACTCTTGTAGAATTGCAAGTTTTAGGGTAGGGCTTTAGGACAATACTAAAATTCACACACATCAAATTCATCGAAAACTTGAAGTCATTCTCATTGCAAACCAAATGTTAAGGTTTTAGGTTTATGTAAATACTTTAATGCATGCCAACATTCAAAATGTCAAAGTTTATTGAGTTGCAAAACCAAAAAACACATGAGGTTTCAAACCCAACCTTCAAACTAAAGCCTCAAATGTTTGCATCATCTAAGAAACAAAGTTTCAAATAGTGAACTTCAAATTGCAAACATTGTTTCAAAGAATGCCTTAGAAGTCCTTGGGTAACAATAGTGTGGTGGTAAAACACATCGTGATATTTCACAATGTTTAGGGCATGCCATTCAAGGGACACACCCATAACTCTATGCTACACACAATTTACTTGATGAAGGTGCCACATCATAAATGGGTATAAAGGCAATTTTGGGAAGATATGTTCAATCACAAATGTATCTGTTAAAGGAGGCAATAGATGTTTTGGGTATTCTCTAGGTTTTTCATGGCTATGGGGACATTTTGAGGGTTTAAAGTTTAGAATACAAAGCACAACTTATGGAGTTTGTGGAGGTGAAAATAGGTCTTCAATTTTTGGAACAAAAACAAGATGTTTTGGTTTTAGTTTTGGAGGTTCAAAATTGGTTTGTTTCAAAGAGTCTTTCAATTAGCCACCAATTAAAGTTTGGAAAAAATCGCAATCTTTATGGCAACATGTGAATAACGACCACAATAGTAAGAGAAATGTTTATGAAAAAGAAATATTATGAGCAAGACAATAAAAAAACTTTTTTTAATCTTCTATACCCTAAGCTACCAAAACCATCTTATTGGGTTAAACCTCACCTTAAAAGACAATGCAAGTTCTTATTTCCATAGAAATTAAAATAAGATGGTATCCTTCAAAACACCTTCCTTAAAACACATTAGGGTTTGCAAGTTTTAAAGCTTGCAAAACTAGTTGCTTTTAGATTATTGTAGACCATTTTGATGAATCTCACAAGCTTAGGCGATGATGAAACTCCTGCAAGTGTAGACATGGGGTGATGAGACACATAAGGTTGTAAGGTGATTCATGACAAAAAAATTAATGGAACTTATGTGGCAATGATAAAGATAATCTTTTCCTTCTCCTACTTTCATTTACAACATCCATGTATTATCTACCCTTGTAGGTTCACTCCCTTTTACTGTTCCTGATTCCTTCATCCACAACACAAGTATGATGATTTTACTACTTTCATCAACATGGTTAGAGAATGACCTTAATCTAATTCCTCCACTATGTTTTATCTCTAAAAGATATGTGTGGTATGTGTTGGTCACCTCTTCTTAGTGAACTTTATCTCCTCCCATTTTGCCTATTTCAATCAATCAAGTTCAATTTCATCTCCAAGCTTCCATCTCCCCACTTTTGAAATCTAGATATATTTTCTTTCTTTCGTTGAATCCTTTCACTAAAAAACAAGTTGTTCACAAAGGACATACTTTTAGAAGATAATGACAATAATGGCACACATGTTGAAAGATCTTCAACAACAATAATGTAATGACCATCTCTACCATAACATCTTCATTGACTTTTTCATCAGCTCCCCATAGTGGACAATAAGACCTTCTTGTCATAACATGAACCAACAAGGCATTGAAATTCTGCCACAATTATGAAACCCTAAAAAAAAAAACTAGTTGACATATATGTTAGCCAAACTTGATGTAAATCCCACCATTCTTGAAGTAAAGATCTTGTAATCTAGTAACAAAACGTAGGTGCACCACATGCCTTGCCACATCTTGTTCAACACTTCTTGGTATACCATATAAGGAGTACACATAATCTAGAAAACGTCCCCATAAACAAAGTGCATGTAACACAAAATGGGTTATTGAATTTTTGTTCCATTTTATGGCCTCATCCATTAACATCATCAAAATCACACTAAGATGCATGTAAAACCAAAAGCTCAAATCCAAGGGACAAAAGAAAACCAAACCTTGAAAAATTGAAATCTATTCATAACATTACACTAAAATATATTTTAGTTCACTTTATGTTTCACTAGATTTTGAGTGAATTTGAACATTTTTACCATGGTGAAATTGGTCAACCCCTTAGTGAACAGGGACCAATTGTTACGGATAGTGAATTGGTCCATTATTATTTAGTGAAATACAAATTTACCAAGCCATTTCACTTGTTAGTTAATTAACTACACAACATGGAAATTGATTAAATTTAAATGATTTAATACTTAATATTATTAATAATTTCATGATTTTCAACCTATGAATTATTGACACATGTCATTACCTATGTTAGGTTTAAAACCTAAATTAGGTGCGTAAGCCATGTAATCAACCTAAATATGCACCCATTTTAAGGAACTAAATAAGAGAATATTCGATCAATTTACCATTATTAACCATAAACACACCATTTATGAAGTTTGATCCCTTGACCTTTAAGATGAAAGCAAACACCCTTACCATCAAACTAACACACTTATTGTGATAATATGTTACATTGCATTCTATTTATCAAATATTTCATTTAAAACATTATAAAAAAATCAACTTTGAAAATTCATATCTTATTGAAATTTTGTCCAAATGAAATGATTAAAATTTATTTTTAATTTTTTTCAATAATGTACATAATTACATTTATTTCCTTTTGAAAGTGTAAAATCATTTGAACAATTATTTTTTTGAATATCACTATTCAATAACATTCCAATGACCATTTTTTTTATAAAGAAAATGTTTAATAAATGGATAAGATTTTTGTTAATATAATATTATTAGCCATGTTAAGTTATTTTCAGCTATTTTAGGGCTACTTTCCATTGTTTTAAGTTAATTCACCTTACATTATTTACGACTATTTATTGCTATTTTCAAAATTTTTGGCTACTTTAGTTATTTCACCTTAGGTTACTTTTGGTTATTTAAAATTACTTTTGACTATTTTAGGTTATTTCATTTTAAGTTATTTTCAACTATTGTAAGTTATTTTAGGCTATTATAGGCTACTTCATTTTAGGTTATTTGCGACTATTATAAGTTATTTTTGGTTATTTTAAGTTATTTCATCTTAAGCTATTTCTAGTTATGTGAAGTTATTGTTGGTTGTTTTTCATTATTGAAGTTTATTTCACCTTATGTTATTATTGGTTATTATAAACTATACTACCATAAGCTATTTGTAGTTATTGTATTGGTGGCTATTTTATTGGTGGCTATTAATGACTATTAAAAATTATTCTATTGGTGGCTATTCTATTGATGGATATTTATAACTATTATATTGGTGGCTATTGGTGGTTATTATAGGCTAACTTACCATAGGCTATTAATGGCTATTAATAGTTATTATATTGGTGATTATTGTGGGCTAGAATTTCACAAACTATTAATGGTTATTAGTAGCTATTTTATTGGTGATTATTGGTGGTTAAATTACCATAGGTTAGTAATGGCTATTGGTGGATATTTTATCGATGGATATTGGTGGTTATTAGTGACTATTATATTAGTGGATATTGGTGGTTGTTTTATTAATGGTTATTGGTGGTTAAATTACCATAGGCTATTGGTGGTTATTTTATTAGTGGTTATTGTTGGTTATTCTATTGTAGGCCATTGGTGATTATCTTATTGGTGGCTATTGATGGTTATTTTATTGGTGGTTATTAATGGCTATTGTTGGCTATTCTATTGGTGATTATTATATTATAAATTATTGTTGGATATTTTAAGTTATATTATCATATGTAATTGGTAGTTATTTCATTATAGGTTTTTTTTTTCATAGGCTATTATTGGCTATTATAGGTTATTTTAATTAGTTCAATATATATTATTTTAATTATTTATACTTAGGATAAAATAAATTATAATAACATAAAGTATAATGACCTTGAATAACCTAAAATATAATTTGAAATAACATGTATTAATTTTTAAAAAAATAAACAAAAATACAGCATAAGGTTAGTTGAATAATTTAATTTAAAATAATTAAAGTAAAAAAATTATAATAAGTTAGGGTATAAGTTAAAATAAATAAGATAGTTTAAAATAGTAGAAGGTATATCATAAAGTAACATGGGATATTTAAAACAACAACATAAAAATAAACATATTTATCACAATAAATTATAATAGTGAATATGTCAACTAATAATGAAACACGATGTTTATATAATGATATTATAGTGAAATAACTTCAACCAAGGTGGATAAATAAATTGTAGTTAACTACACTTCATTTTTGTATCAATGCAAGGACACAAAACCCTTATGTATGGAACTAGAATGCATTGTAGGACTAGAAGTTCAAATCCACAAAGATAGAAAAAGGCAACAAACCTTAAGAAGTTGAAATCCACTTCCAAGGACATAAAACTTTAATGTATGGAACTACAGTGCATGCAAGACCAAGAAACTCGAATCCACAAGGACAAAAAAACACCAAACCTTGAGAAGTTGAAATCCATTTCTAAGGACACAAAACCCTAATTTATTGAATTAAAATGCATGCAAGACCAAAAAACTCAAATCGCAAGGACAAAAAAAAACACCAAACTTTGAGAAGTTGAAATCCATTTCCAAGGACACAAAACTCTAATGTATGGAACTAGAGTGCATGCATGACCAAGAAGCTCAAATCGCATGGACAAAAAAAACACCAAAACTTGAGAAGTTGAAATCCATTTCCAAGGACACAAAACCCTAATGTATGGAACTAGAGTGAATACAAGACCAAGAAGTTCAAATCCATAGGGACAAAAAATACACTTCATGCCTTGTCACATCTTGTTTAGCACCTTCTAATATACCATACAAAGAGTACACATAATCTTCAAAACCTCCCCACAAATAGAATGCATGCAACACAAAATGGGTTTATTGAATTTATGTGCCATTTGATGGTTTCATGCATTGGCATCATTAGAAACACACTAGAAAATGCATGCATGACCATAAATTCAAATACTAAACCTCAAGAAGTTGAAATCCATTCCCAAGGACACAAAATCGTGATGTATGGAACTAGAGCGCATGTAGGACCAAAAGTTCAAATCCATAAGGACAAAAAAAACACCAAACCAGAAGAAGTGAAAATCCAATCCCAAGGACACAAAACCCTAATGTATGGAACATGAGTGCATGCTACATTAGAAGCTACAATCCACAATAAGGACCAAAAAAACACGAAACCATGAGAAGTTGAAAATCCATTCATAAGGACATGAAACCCATGTGGGAAAAAAAACCAGCTAAAATACCTAGTACATGGATTATGCTTGCTTGCTTTTTGTTTATAGCGATTGGTTTCTTCCTCCACCAAAGCTCTTTAATGGATTACCAATAACTATGGTTCTACTTCCTTGTATACAAGATGGCGATGCCACCCAAGGTACAAAGTTCCTCCTCTTATACACCAAAGATAACAATCCCAACAATAAACGACCATGAGTTCCAAACCCATGAACAAATAGTTTGCAAGGCAAAAAAAAATTGCCGCATGTATGAAATAACAAAGAAAGGAAAAGGGGGAGAGGAAAAATAGACTACCTTGGGAAGCTTTGAAGCCAATGCAAGCTTCGACAATCAAGGTGTGAGCATTAAGATAAACATGTGAGGTAAGCAAGTAAAGCCGATGAAAGTGCAAGCATAGATGTAAGGGGCTGAGACGCGGGCTTTTCATGGCAATGCATGGGTAGGAACTCAACATGAAATTGAATTCGTGACAAGTCCTGTTCGAAATCTAAGTTTCAAGCCTTGTTGGGCCTATGTGTAAGTTTTTGGTACCATATTTGAAGTTATGTCTTGTAAATAGGCTAAACACGGGCTTACAATGTCGTGTTTGCCCAACTTTATGGATAATTTTAATATTTTTAAATTTTGACAATGAATGAAGTCAAAAATTGATAAACCTAAAGGAATCAAAAGATTGATATTTGCTAATATTCTAACCATAAAAAGATAGAACCATTCATATTTAAGAGGCCAAAACCTTTTTTTGGCCATCAGAAAAAAAACAAAAGTATGAATAAACAAAATGAATCATGTAAAACAATATCCATTCTTGGACCCTAAATCCAAACCTTTAATTTGATTTCAATCATGGTTTGTCACATCCAAAATATAAATGAATGTCCTCCCCTTCCCCACCCAAAAACAAGAGAAACAAAACAATATTAAATGAGAGATAATTTAAATCTCACCACATGGATGAATTTAAAAAAAAATGAATAACAATCACTTTCTTATTTATTGCACTATTTTGAGATGTTTGATGGGCTAGGAAATATGTGCAATTTTTTTGGGGCCCCAAAGTAGTTTTTCAAGGAATTCATTAAATTTGACTCATGTATTTTATTTGAATATTTTGATTCAAGGCATTTCATAGTTGGAAGATGCTCCAAGACATGGAGCAATAGATGTAGCCGTTGCCTAGTTTCCATTATTGAAAGACCACAATTGGATGAAATGGGTCACTTGCAAGAATTTTCATGTCAATTATTTCAAAATATTAGCAAAATTAATTGAATTTACCCTAATAGAAAACAAAAAAATTTCCAATCTCTTTGTTGAAACATGACAAAATTTGTCAAAAAGAAAACACTATTCAGTTGGAAGGCAGTTTTCTTTGAATTTAACTTATTGAACAACATCTTGGCTCTATAGGCTTTCCATTTTTTTAATTTCACGATGAAATGCAAATTTTTGGTTTGTGTGTTTCAATTGAGTTGTGAAATTGCTTGAATTTTTCTTGCACATCCAAAAGCCCTCGTGTGTCAATGTGCATTGATTTCATTGGTAAAACAAACAAACATCCTTTCAAATTAGAGTTTTGGGTTGACAAAAGACAAATAGATTTGTGCTTTTACGCAAGCTTACCAAACATTAAAAAGATTTAACATTCTTAAGTACCCATTTAGGTATCAAAAACCCAAATTTTGCCACCAAATTTAATCAACTAAGGACAATAACAAGTGATAATTTCATCGTTAAACAAAATATTGAAATGAATTTTTGTGAAAATATAAAGTTTTGACATGTTGAAAATCATTATAATTTATCATAGGCTACACTCTGGATAAATAATTTCACTACTCATGTGACAACATCATAATAGATTATGAAAAATTCAATAATTTCAAAATTTTAAAAAATGAACGAATTGATTTTTTGTTTTGTTTTTTTTTTTTTTTTTCATAATGTGGAAACTGACCCTAGGCTACCATACGGCACCTCATCGTAAAGCCCATTGAACTTTAACATTCATTTTTGCTAGAACAAGGGAATGTAAATGTGTGTGCATGATGATGATGGTGAGCATGGAAATGATAACATGTTTTTTCACTTTGTTTTTTTATTATCTGCATGCAAAGCAGCACAATGCACATTGGTGTTACTTTGTCTAGTCAGAACTTGAAAATACAATTGCACAATATAATAATAATAGGTGAAGCAATATTTGTTCTCTTTCAAAAACGTGCTTTCCTTTTGTTCTTGGCCTTGCCTACTACCAAGAAGTAGGCAAGGATATTGTGTTGAGATTCATTATAGAGTATAGTAGCTTCAGGGATTTTTATAGGCACCTAGGTAATAAATAATAATAATAATAATAATAATAGGTCTATTTTTTATATGAGGAGTTTTAAAAAAAATGATAGTTTGGCTTGTATTGAAACTTGAGATTAGTTATAATAGAGTTATAATAATATCTTGAAGGATTTTGGTTTCTTTTACAGGATTTTTTTTTTTTTGAAGATAATATTTATTTTGCATCGTGAAATATTTGAATTTCCATAATTCTTTATTTGCCTTAGGATACTTTTCAATGTAAATGGCAAGGCCACAATGTGACACACACCTTTATTCACTTTGACACACTCCCAACTTTTTTTGTGAACTCTATTATTTTGAAGTGACCACCACGGGGGTGCAAAAAGGCACCAAATTTGATTATTTTCATTTGGGAATCCGAATGTGAAGTGTGTCGTTCGCAAGCTGAACACACACACTTCACAAAATTATTGTGTGAGAAAAAAGAAAAGAATGATCATCATGATGATATAAAAAAGAATTCCAAAGTTGTGTGTGCCCGTGACCCCCTTATCCCCCCCCCCTTACAAATTCCGGAGTCACTAAATTTGAGTACATTTCAACTACTTTTTGAGCACATTCCATGTAGATAGATGGCTTTCCGAGTCATGGGTTGGAAAAGGGGAGTGGGCACCAGGGTGACGGTAAATAGGAATAAGCCTTTTTTGTACATAGCACAAAACCACTTTTGAGTTTCCTAACTGGTTTTGGTGTCTTATTCAAGTACTCTCTTCCTTGGTTGGACAAGTGGGTCATCTGCTGGTTCCACTTTGTGGGGTTTTCTTGGTCCACTTGGTGATGTGGAACTAGGGTTGGGAACGTCAAGGGGAACGGTGTTTGATGAACACACCCCATGGATGCTATGGTAGAGCCCATTAACACCTGATGGAATGGCATCTCACCGTACGAGGTTCAACATATTTTAGTTGGAATAAGCCCCCTTTCCAAAGTTCTTTAACTCGGGACCTTGAATAAATATGGAGGTAGGTGTAGGTTCCATGTCGGAATAAACTGAAGAAGCTTTTAAACGCTTTTGGAGATGATACATGGGCACAAATTTTGAACCTTTTTGTGACATGCGGAATAATGACTATCTATGCAAGTTTTGAATTATTTTGTGTTCAAATTTTGTCTTGGCCGATACATATGAGTGGTGTTTGCTTTTACCATATTGTGCGGGTGGGGGGCCCACGAACGGATCCTCAAAAAATATGACGGAATCACAATCATTGGACAATTTGCTTCATATAAAGTTAAGGGTACTTTCCGTTGTAGAATGAAACAATGTAGATTCCATTGTAGAATCTTATTAAATAGTAACCGGTTCTGGGGGGCTAAATAATGAATTTCTAAATCCTTTTTGTAATACGAAAATTCAGTGATTTTTTCCCCCAAAAAATAGAAAAATTGTCAAATTTACACTTTGAAAGAAAAAAAATCCCAATTCTTTTGGTGAGAAAAATCACAAAATTTGTGGAGAAAAGAAACACTTATTGAGAGAGTACATAAGAGTGTGTACACAAGGAGCATACATACTATTATACATGATATTTTACAAGGATAAAATGTTCCAAATTCATGGTTGGATATGCTTGGAAAATCATAAATTTGAAGATCAATCCAGCTACAGATTTGTGGAGAAAAGAAACACTTATTGAGAGAGTACATAAGAGTGTGTACACAAGGAGCATACATACTATTATACATGATATTTTACAAGGATAAAATGTTCCAAATTCATGGTTGGATATGCTTGGAAAATCATAAATTTGAAGATCAATCCAGCTACAGAATTTGTTGTATATGTTTTCTCCCATTTTTTTATATAGCAATTGTGCATTATTATTTTCCCATATGGATATATGGGTCTCCCTAAATTTTCATGTTACAAGTTACAAATAGGCCTATTGGGACCAAGAGAATGGCTTTGAGGGTTGGTCATTTGTCCAAGTCCCTTAACTAGGATACATTTGGTACCTCTCAATTGCTTCGATTGGCAAAGCAATATGTTTGTTTTACAAAAGATTTTTAGTTAGATGAAAATGGCTAGTGCTTACATCCCATAAGTGGGTGCAAACAAGATTCAATGAAATAACAACATTACTTTACACAAGGATTGCATGTCTTTTCGTTCCAAAATAATATTTTCATACATATGAAAATTTGACCGATTTTTTAATAAATTATTATAAAAAATATTGATAATTGTTTCAATACATGATATGTTTATTTATTTATCATTTTAATATAAATATAAAAATTTGAAAGTGTATTGATTCTCTATAAAAATTATGTTGAGTCTCTATATATATGATTTGAAATTACAACGTTTTAAAATATATGTTGTGCATTATACCCATTTATATGTGATAATATATTTTTTCAAATTTGTATCAATTTTGAATTTTTTTTGAATTTTTAAAGTCTTAAAATTTCACATTTAAAAAGGTATAAATGCTATTTAAGGCATCTAATAAGATTTTATTTTCTTAAATTTTTTATCATCAATTCTTTTATATTACATGAGTCCTTTTGATAGTCCTTTGCTAAATTTATTCCTTGTGACATGATATATGTTTATTTTTTAGGTATTAAATCAATACTTAAAGCCTAAAATTTCATAAATAATTTTTTGATCTGAAATTCTTGACATTCACATCAATGAACAACCAAAACTTGCCTTGATTGCCATGGTTTTAAATCCCAAAACACAAATCTCTTTTTAATTTTAATTAATTTTGTCTATGATTCAACACCCTTTTTGGCATATGGTTAGATTGCAAGTACACCCAAACATAAACTACATTTTGTTGCATATATACATAATTTTCAATTCATATTCACTCATTATGTGAGATTGTGTGCCCATCCTTCATACAAAATGGGTTCAATGATCATTTATATATAAACAAGGCAAACATTTTCTTCATGGAAATACCAACAATTTTATCCAGATGGTAAAGTAGCCAACAAGTATTGGGCGTGGACAATAGTTTTAAAACTAAGGTTGTAGATATTTCAAATATTTCTTTTTTTTAGTCTTTGAGAACACAACAATAAACCTTAGTGACAAGTTGTTATTCTAGTGGTAGAGGACATGATAGGGCTTTTCACTTACTCATCAGTTGAACCTAGGATTTTACTGGTACCAAACAAGGACTCTACCATTGAACCATCACCCCTTGAGCTTTGCATTTTCCTTTTGCTATCAAATGTTAAATTAACCAATCACCCACAAGCATATTGCTACATGGTTCATTACAATTGGATGGGTTAAGAGGAACATTAAAAAACATTAAATTGAATTCCATTTGTGGAATTTACTTTCTTAATTAGCCTAAGTTATTTTTCAACAAGGAAAAATGCCAAAAAGGAACCCTCCTCTTTCAAGCAATTGTATTTTGAACAAAAACACATAATCACAATCAATGATTTTTTTCCAACAATGTTGTCGTCGTCGTCGTTGTTGTTGTTGTTTTTTTTTTTTTTTTTGGGGGGGAAAGAAATTTGGGGAAATTCTGAATAAATGTGTTTTGCTAGTGTAAATTTGAATACCTACATGATTGAAGACCAAGACCCTCCTCCCGGCACATGATAGATAATCTTTGTTTTTGGGAGGTTGCTTCTTTATGGTTGTAGTAGTTGCTCATTCATCTAAGTGCTTTTCTGTGATATGGTTCTGAATCTCATCATTCTCTTTGTTATGAAATACCTCTACTTGGGTATAATTTTTGGAAAACCTTTCCATCAAATATAGCATGGAAAATAGTTTGATTGTTTGAATTTCAACCAAAAATTTGATGAAAAACTTTCAAATAATCCATGGTGATAACAAAACCATACATTTTCCTATCATACAGAAATGAAAATCTCATCATGAACATGCATGCAATATTAAACTTTGTCATACTTTTGTGATTATACAACATTTTTTACATTCAATATATGTTCTATTATTTTACATCTAGTTGATTATAATCAAACTAATTTTAAAAATGTATTAACTACATTATTGTCCAAATTTCTTTGAGTTTTTCCATTTCCCATTTACATGCAATGGATGTGAAGGTTTTCAATATAACTTACAAGTTAGAGAGAAAACAATCCTTAATATGTGAACAAACTATCCAATGAAGGCCATTTTAATTCTTATGGCACGGCAAAGACCAAGAAGTATGGATGGATGGACATTGAGCATTTGCCACATTATGAAAGCCATCTAATGTTGAAGTGGCACCTCTTCCCGGGAACTTGAACATTGGAAGACTAATTTAGTTTTTGTCTCCAGCTTTATGAATGAGGATACAAGTTATTGGCTAAAATAAAGTTGGATTTAATATTGAACTATATGTTTGAAAACCAAAATTGAATTATTTTAAGAGGGTTGAATTTGAAATAATCAAAAATTAAAATTGTTTTAGTTGTAACATTTTCTTACTTTTAATGATTGATGTATCACTAGGTTGAAAAACAAAAAATACTTTTAAATAGAAAGGAAATAGAAAAAAAAAGGGATGTCATATAAAATCCTAGAAGTGATGAAGTGTGAATGATTATGACAATATGTTCAGAAGACTGAATTTCTTATGAAATTCATACAAGTCACACATGGAAATTCATGTGAATACACAAGGTTGCACTTGGAGCTAATAAACTTTTCAAAACTATAAAATACAATTGGAGGCCTTGCATGATGAGTTTTGGGAACATGAATGAAAATATTTCCTGGAGCTTTTCTGGGATCAAGGCAGGTTTTGGAATTGATTCCTTTCTAGAGGGGGGCAATTGTTTTCAAAATTAAGGAAATTTGATTAAATCTCAGAATGAAATGCTGAAACTCTCGAATATATATATATTTATACTCTCAAATCATTATTTTTTGGTTTGAAGCTCAATAATTAGGGTTCGGAGAATAGGAGGGGAAGGCAACACGCCCAAGAATCAGGGTTTGGAGAATTCTAAGGGAGAAGCCCAAGGATTAGGGTTTAAGGAACACTAAGGGAAAGCAAGAAGCCCAGGAATTAGGGTTTGAACTATGGGAGTTGGGGGCAATGGGTTCACACCCTGTTTTGTTTAGCTAGTATCTAAGAGCCCTGGGAACCTGGGCGCCCTTTTATATAATGCAGCCATATTTTTGGGCATTGTGCAGCGTGTAAGTTCCTCCTCTTTCTAGATGGGACATCCCGTAACAGATTGTCTGTGTGTTGTGTTGATTCAGGCGAGTGTTTTGGAGGAGTATAGATGCCATGTTGGGATGCAAAATCTTTTGCAACCGTGTGTCCATGGAGATCTATCATCCTTGATAAGCATACTGGAGAAGATTATAGTAATACCAATATGCCGTCTCTCTATTAGGGCATTGGTGCATCCCTGGTGAGTATATCACAGTTCATGATTTGGGCAGATGCCACTGAAGACTGTTTGTGCCTTGTTGACCCTTTGTGTTGGAGCTTTTCTAAAGTTTTTGGGAATGGGTTATTTGAGTGGGTACTATGGGTATGACAGCTGCTGCTTGTTTTGCCTTAAAGGGTTTTGGCCTATGTGGAGGTATATGGAACTGGATCAGGTTTGGAATAGGACTCATGAGTCCTAGGGTTTTTTATTTTCTTTTGAGAATTTCTTTTGAGAAACCATGAACTGGGAGTCTTGTAATGTGAAGAACTGGGTTTGGAACTGGAATGGAGTTTCTATCCTTGAACTTCAACTTGAGGTTCTTTCAAATGAAAGAATGGAGATTCTCTTTAAAAGTAAGAACCAGACAACAGTGGTCTGCTAACCTCTACCAGACTGGCTGGTGACTCTCATGGTTTTGGCTGGTTCTTGCATGGTAAGAAGTTCTATCAGCAATTAATGGTCTCAAATCAGGGTCATTGTTTGCGTTGCTGCACCTCTCTTTGATTGTTCAATTTTATGTTTGCACCTTCATATATTTTCTTTGTCCTAAACTTTTGATTGCCTGTGGTGGTAGCTCTAACTGCTTGTAGTGAAAGTGTCTGTATTCTGCAAATCCTCTTACATAACTGTAACCTTAAATTTTAGCTAAACTTAGGCTCTGTACTACAGATGGTGCAATTCTATTATGTGGCACATGAGGAACTTTGAGATATCAATCCCTTGGGCCAAATTTGTGTGTGCTTCAGATCAATTGTGTTTACCTCTTGGTGGCCGTGGTGCCCTCATTGTGGACCATCGTTGCATTAGCCATGGTATTGCACTGGTTTCCACATGCTGCTAGTGGATACCCTTTAGATTAGAGTGCTGGACTTTGTTGTTTGTATTGAAGTATGTTTCCTTGATACATGCTCATTGACTGTATAATACAAGTGGAATTATGTGTTCTTCACAAGTTCAAGTCCCTAACCAAACTCTTTCATTGATCAGATTGCAATTGCTTCAGTAGCACATCTCTATGTTTTCCCTCAAAACTCCTTATCTAGTGGTTGAAGGTGGAAAACATCATTGTGAAATTTCTCTACAATTATCCAGCTTTTGACTCTACTCTGCCCAGAGGAAGTCCAGGAGGGAGAGCAACCATCAAATGCCACATCCACCCCCTTCATCTACATTATAAATAGTATGTCTACATTATCTAGTATCAGTGTATGGTGTCATCAAAATTGGCCATTTGAGACAATCCAAAGCTTAGGAACACCATTGAGTAGTGCTTTGTTCTTCTTAAGAAATTCCTTGCCAGTTGAGACTTGTTGATGGAGGAACTTAAATATGGACATTCTATAAGTGTGGATTTCTCACTTGACTAGTAACCAAGTTTTGTTCACTATCACTGGTGAGTACTTTAGAAGTGCCTTTACCAGTAGTAGCTCACTCTCCAAAGACTCTTAGCTTCTCCATTCTTCTACCCTACATTGCATTGTTACTTCTTGACAATTGGTGTTATTACAACCCATTTCTTTCTTTAGAATTGATGTCGGATCAAATGCAAACACAAGCATACAACTTGGTTGAACTTGAACCAACCCTGATTGACATGCCAATGACAAACCTGACAACAACATTGCTAGTGTATATTTTCATGCTTCATGTTGTCAAGAAGATACTAGAATTAAATGTCAATATAACTCCTTGCATCAGAGATATTAAATTGTGTTGTTAGTGCTCCATAAACCCAGCAAATAGATTGTAACATCATTTGGGTGTTATTCAAAGGGCCTCCAATGTTGTACAACACAATTTTCACGAATTGAAATTTTTGCAAACATATATCAATAGATCAAATTGGGTTATTGCAAATTTATTCTTTGGTCTTCAACATCTGTAAAGATTGCAACATCTATGGATGTATGACACTGTATAAGCAGATTTTCATATGCTTGCCAAGTGATAAGAAGATACACTTTGTAAGCAATTGTAATAAGACAATTCACTCAAGAATATATCAATAGAAACCTCAAGGATGACTAGATTTAGTATATTCTAATAGTATAATATATTATTTGTGCTTGAAATTTCCTGAACTTCTTTTTGGTAGTGGGCCTTGAATTGAGGAAAGAAGATCATGAATGGAATTTGGGTTTTAATTCTTTGTCCTTAATATGAAAGGAAGGTAATACAACCTATTTGTCAAAAAATACAAAAGCTAAAAAGTTTGGTTAAACAACTTAATGGTGAAATGAAAGTGAACATGAGGTTGTATTTTGTAACACCTTTTGAATGTTTAAATACACATATATCACCATTTTCCTTTCTTGTCAAATTAACACCCAAAATAGCCATCATTTCTATAATTACAAATTTCAAAACTTTTCTTTATCTCAAGATTGTTTGTGGATGTACAAAAGCATGTCCAAATTCTACATTCATAAGATCATCAAGATTTGATGAATTTTTTTTGCAACCATGAGTTTTATTTTGTTTATTATAACTTGATTTTGTTACTCATTCACTTCCATTGGACAATGAAAGTGATACTGGAAGTTGCACAAGGGGAGTGTTAGTAGAAAGCTTAAATGTTCAACACAACCAAGGATTCTTATTCAAAAGAACGAGCAATATTAGAAGAACATAAACAATGAGATGATAGTACACATGGTACTTTCCAAGGCATAGCCTATCATTGGGTGGTGTAATGTTGAAGCACAAGTAAGAGGCGAATAACAACCATTAAACATATCCCATTCCACTATGGATTCTTTGTAAGCTTTCTATTCTCAAGACAAATGCTATTCCTTCTGTTAGTTAAATCTAGCTTTGGAGCAAACAAAAATAGAGCACAATGTTGTTTATTTCCTCTTTTACATTCATCAAGAACGTCATTCTCAAATCCTTTGCAAGAGGGTTCAATGTTCTTGTTGAATTTTATTACACTCTATAGTGCAGTCATAAGCAAGGCGAGTTCCAAAAGTAAATGCCCCTTCGCTTCACCTTGCCAGAGTGTTTACTTCTAGAGCTCCTTGCTCCTCGAGCTATTCATAGTTTAGGTCCCACAAAAAGAAAGCACACCATTTATTGGCCTTGCCTACAAAAAGGCAACAATTTTGTGTATAGATTCATTATAGAGTATAGTAGCTTAAGGGATTTTGGCCCCTAGGTAATGAATAATAGGTCTATTTTTATATGATGGTTTTCGAAAGATGATATTTTGGCTTGTGTTGAAACTTGAGATTAGGTTAAAGAGTTATGATATCTTGAAGGATTTTTGTGTTTTTTTAAACAGGATTTTTTTGAAGATTATATTTTTGCATGGTGAAATATTTGAATTTTCAAAATTTTTCTTTTGCATTAAGATACTTTTTACTGTATAAATCGCAAGGCCACAATGTGACACACCCCTTGTTTGTGATTGTTTTGGGGACACACTTTTGCATGATCTTGGACTATGAGTTTTTGACACAATATTTTGTTTGAACAAAATGGTTCAGTCCATGCAAAGGCTTTTTGAAGTTTCTAGAGGGCATCATGTAGGAAAACATTTTTGCAATCTAATTTCTACATTTGTGAACACTCATGACAAATATCTACAACTTGTCATCTTTAGGTTCGGAATTAAGGGTTGTTATTTGGTGTTTGTAAACCATAAGTTGTAAAGGACTAAGTTAACCCTTTTAAAAAAACAGTAAATACATAATTCAATAAGTAAATTTGAAAATTAAATTTTAAACTTGTTGACTAAAATCATTGTCCATGAAGATTTTTTGGAGAAATCTTAAATTGAAGAGTTTCAACTTTCAACAATTGTTTTTTCTTCCTCATTCTTTTGGTGTCAAAATTTTGACAGAATTTAGCAATAAAATTAGCAAAAGTAGTCAAATTTGCACTTAGAAGACAAAGATTTCCAAAATTCTCCCAATTTCTTTGCTGAAAAATGACGAAATTTCGCCAGAAAAAAAAAACATTTGCTTTTGCTAATTCAGACTTCACAAGGATCATCATTCAATCAACCTTCTTCAGTTTTCTTCTAAATATCTATTATGGATGAAATGTGGACATTGTTGGGTGAGCTTCATCCATTTGAGTGACAAAGAACAAGGATGGGTGATTTTTTTGTGCATTGAATGAAAAATGATAACAGATGAGCTTCATTTCACAAGTGATGAACTAAATTACTACAAGTATATATTACTTTTATATTAATTAATATTTTAAATGTATGTTTTATGATCTATGTTGGGGGTGGTAATTAGATGCCATCCATGAACATTCATACATCCATTTCACTGCACAAATGTCTAATGTTATACCCATGGATATGATTTATCATTTGGATGATGCTCAAGGAATTTCTGTTACTATGACAAAAAACCCTTTCATCCAAAAAGTATTTTTAAGGTTAATGATGGGTGTCAAACACTTGGACATAAGACTTTTGGACACTTGTCAATAACTTTTTGTTCACACTTGTTGGAATGTGCTTAATTTGGTACTAACTAATGTCATTAACAACTCTTGACTCATTGCCAAAGGCACCATGAGCTTGTTTTGGTAATGTGACGACTTCTTTTCATTTGGTAATTTGTTTTGTGATCCAAGTGGCTTAAGACATGGCCTTATTGCACATGGAATAGATTTACTTAAATACAAGTTTTACTTGTTTGTCCAATATTACAATATATAACTTCATGTCCAACTGATACTATGCTTTGCATAAACAAATGAAAATTGCTTTGGATGTACAATGAGTGTGTATGTCTCTGGAACTAAGAGCTTCAGTTCAAAAACAAACTGGAACCTTTAATATCAAGTGAATAGAAACTTTAGTAAAAAGAAAAAAAAACAGAAACTTGAACATAAAGTAAGAAAGATAGAACTTTGAACTAGACTTTGCTGACTTTGATAGGTTATAAATCCTTCCTAAAGTATGATTCCTAATTGATCATAATCTTGAGTATACCATCTTGGTGTCCAGTACAAGACAAGTTCTCTTGTTAAACAATGGCACTTGATCAGCTACTAAAGTTGTTTGTAACCAAATTTGATAATGGAAACGCTTTCTTGAGCTCTAAAGCAAACACCTAACTCCAGTACTACTGCACTTTCAATGCAGGTACAATTTGCAGTAAAAGTGTGTTCATACACCAAGCAGCTTGTCAAGCTCAGTCATGCACATGAATACAGCACTAGAGCCTCCATAGTTAACATTTCTCTACTCAGCAATCCTAAGTGTTGCATAAACTAAAAAAGCCCTGTATACAACTACATTTCACTCAGTCATGTCCACTATATAACCAATTTCAAACCAAAGAGAGGCCATGACATGAATAAGCAGCACACAGTTATGCAGCAACCACACTCGAGCATAGAATGAGAAACATACTGTGCAGGTCACCAGACATGTAGGCATATGAGACACAATGAGGTTGCCAACGTGGAGAACCATAAACACACTAAAGCATCCTCTGCAAGGCAATAATTGTACAACAAAAGCCATAGAAACCAGAAAACTGTGAAAAACACACTGGTGCACACACTAGCACACTTTCAATCTGTAATGACAACATCAACATGAGCAGCTGGTTATTAATTTGTTATTACAAGGGCACATGTTAAAAGGAAAAAGCAACAAAAACTAGTGCCAGAAACTGCTTATTCTAAAACAGCAGTGAATTCAAAGGAGTCACTCCCTTGGAACCAAAACTGCAGAAAGCAGCTCCTGCATCAGAACATTGAGGTTCTAATAAACCATGTCTTCTGCGATCTGGTTTATTCTTTATTCCCTGACCTTGGTGGTGTTTCGCAAACTACTGTGTGACTACAACCTGTCCAAAACTGGCAATGCTAATCCACACTCAGATCCATGTTGGATGGAAGAAAATAAACTGCATCAACAATGGAGCCACTATCCTTTGAACTCAGACAAATCTGGAACTGTTTTTGGCTGTTGGTTTCGGCTACTTTAGGCTATATTGCCTTGAATTGAATGTTCCCTATCTCCTGTACAGATTTCTATTGAGGACACATTGAAGTAGTGCAAAATTGAAGATGCCTACCATGATGATGTATCACTGGGATCCAGATAGAAAAGGGCGTCAATGCTTTCTAGGTCTGGACTTAAATCCTGTATACCTGAATTACGTCTACATTCAGGGTGTGGCTTGGGATATCTATACACATCAGCACAGTAATCATACACCAACATATTCTCTGTCACCCATTGCAACTGAATCAACTGTTCATCATTCAGATCCTGGATTGTTGCTTTCTTCAGAAATGCATCTGACTTTCTTGAAATGCAAGGTGTTACCTCACCCTTGTACCAAGGCACCTCACATCCTTCCACATCATAGTGTCGGTAGCTTGCTTTAAATGGTGATTTGTCCCAGTTCAACTTAATGGCACCAGATTGAGTGGCCCAGTCCTCACCATTCCACATGCTTGCAAAGACACTCATTGGCTGTTGACCTGGGTATGGCACACCCAAATCTTCATTGTTTTTGTAGATTCGTATAGGGGTTTCATCCACCATAAAGCTGCATTGACAGAAATGCAGCCCACAAAGTTTAGTGCATCAATTTACTCCGGTGAAAAACCATGTTTGTGTGGTCCTAATGTTGGCATCTATTCTGAGAATACGGCAGCAGAAGACATTCTACTTACTTGCAAAAAGAAGCAAATGTGCAGTATCCATTGAAGCAATAAAGGATGTGTGGACCTACATGATGCTTTTCTTGCTCCAGTGAATAGTGTAGGTATGGAAATCAGCTGTGGGATCGAACCAAAGCTTGATCCGTTGTTCACGATCTCCTACTCCAGCTGCATAGACATTGGTTTGCAGTACATATGGCTTGCCAAACTCATTTCCCAAGAACTCAAAATCAAGCTCATCATGCTTGCCACTCAAAGAGGATGTCTGGCAAAAAAACCACACACATCTGTTAATGGAAACATCATACCGACTTCGCCCTAGAAGACTAGAAGGGAAATGGGACATGTGTTGAATGGCATTAAAACTTTTCAATCACAACACACCCATTTCTCTCCTGCTTCAATGATCCCTTCAAGATCAGTTCACACAGAAATCTTGCAAGAAGCAGAAGTGTAAGCCAACTTTCTCTTACTTGAAAGCTCATTCTGGACTCAAGGAAGTACCTATAAGGTCCAAGACAAAAGTCATCCCACTTTATTGAGCCATGCACCAAAAGAAAACTTACATAGAAAGTGGTGACAGTCCCAGCTGAGTCACCAGGATGCAACTTCATTTGAATGCTGATGCGGCCAAACAAGTACCTTGTATGTGAGGCAAATCCTGAAGCTGTATGACCACCACCCCCAAAAAAGGACCAAAACAAAAAAAAGTGAGACCCACCAACCATGTCTTAGAAATCACAAAGTTTGAACCTCAAAGAAAGAAATCAAGCCAACCTGAGATATCATCATCCTGCACAGGAGCAAGAAACCAGAAGAAGGAGAGATGCTGGTAGGTAATCCTTTGTCTACAAGCATGTTTCTGCTGCTGGTTCTCTATATCCAGGAATGCTGCCTCTGCGCACCAAGCTAAATTTGAAGAGGAAAGGTGCACGTGAGAGAGGCCTAGTTCGGTACTCGGTAAAGATGGAATAGAATACCGAGTACCTAACTGTTGTAGACATTGCTACTGCTTTGGCAATGGAAATCGTGGGAAAAGGAAGGGAAACGAAGCATGCACAAGCGGAACACATCTCCTCTCGAGAGTTGGCTATGAGTGCTAAGCCCTGTGCGAGTGGCTTGGCACATATGACTGCTGTAGACATCGCTAACGCATTTGCTACATGAGAATATGATGCCAGGGAGTGAAGGGACTTAGAAAGGGAGCCAAACCTGCTATGCGGTCGAGGACGAGTTCCGCTACCTCGCCATCCTCCGACAGCTTGTAATGATCTGCATCGGCAGTGCTCCAGAAGTAACGACGAAACGTGGATTGCTCCTTCGCGCGTCCTCCTGCTGTGTCCTCCTGCGTACAGTCCGCTATACCCGCGAGGAGGAGGAGGGTGGCAAGAAGAGGAAGAGATACAAGCCGCAAACGAAGAAGATATTGGCTAGGTCTTGCTGCTTCCAATACTCCAACCGATCTCCATTGCTTTCTATTACATAATTCCATCCTCTCCCGACGACTCCAGAATCAATAATTCCGATTGTTCTCGCAAATTAGGCGCAGAATCGCTCCCTCCCCTCGCCCCCTGCCCCACAGCTCCACCGAGAAACAAAACGCCGCAAAAAGAAAGAAAGAAAACTCAAACAAAACACCAAAAAAGAAGGAGGAAGAAGAAGAAGAAGAAGAATCGGCAACAAGTGAATGAATACGTTCCAAGTCTCCTCCGAGAAAACAACACTGCACAAAACCTATGGGGGCCGCCGATACATATGCGTTTTCCTTTCTCTATCAACAGTTTGCTCAGCAGTCGAAGATAAACAAACTTGAACTTCAAAAAACCCGGAACAGAAAATTGTAGGAAGGAAAAAAAAAAACGAAGGAGCAGCAGCAGCAGCAACAACAACAACAACACTTCAACCACCGCAAGAAGAAGAAGAAGAAGAAGCCGATGAAGCACAAGAAGAAGAAGAAGCTTCCCGTCAGTGGCAGCTGTGCAAACACCAAGTGGCGTGGCCAAACACGCAGTTTACAAAGCGAGGCGGCGTGGGCTGGCAGAAGAAGAAGAAGAAGAGTGACAACGACGGAACGGGACAAGAGAGCCAAAACAAAACAAAAAAACAGGCAAAAAACAGAAAAACAAAAAGCCAAACAAAACAAAGGTGTTGGGCAGGTGGGCGCTCAACGGTCTGCCCAAAAAAATGTCTACTGGCTCTGCCCTCAAGACATTTTCGATGCCCAGAAATGGGCCAAAATTACAGGCCAAAGTTCGGTATTCCTACATTCTAGGGTCCTATGGAGTCCATTATAGCATCATTTGGGGGCCATAACTCAAGAATCATCCACTTGGGCTTCACCATGCTAACGAATTACTCGTGTGCTTCCAATTTATCATCCTTATAGTTGTCTTTTA
>OY998154.1:15037409-15116660 GCA_963921925.1 Sphagnum tenellum
AAAGAAGAAATATTTCCATGGGAACATGGGAACATTGGGAACATTTTACAAAAAATTCAGGTGCAGACTCCAAGCACAAAATTCTCATATTATCTGAAGCCTGTACCAAAGTACTTCATCCCAAAGATACTGTTTCTTGTACAAGAGCTCTTTGTTTTTTACATGTTTTGCTTGTGGTGTTCCTCCAATGAAATGTATCATATCACACAAAAAAAGCACAACCCTGAACCAGTTCCTGACTACTAGGAACACTCTCACCTGATGAGGTTTTGTTGGCCTGGCCTGGCCTGCCATGGAGCCAAGGATATGGTGTTTAGATTCATTATAGACTATAATAGCTTAAGGGATTTCGGCCCCCAGGTAATAATAATAATCATAGGTCTATTTTTATTATATGAGGATTTTTTAAAAATATGATATATTTTGGCTTGTGTTGAAACTTGAGATTAGTTACAGAGTTATAATATTTTGAAGGACTTTGGTTTCTTTAAGAGAGTTTTTTTTTTGAAGATTATATATATATATATAAAATTTTATTTAATTTTTTTTTTTTGCATGGTGAAAAACATTTGAGTTTCCGTAATTTTTCTTTTGACTCACGATACTTTTTTAATGTATATGGCAAGGCTATATAGTGTGATAGACCCGTTGTTTTTGTTTTTAGCTACATGTTTTGCAAGTGACGAACTAAAGCCCCTCCTGAGTCCTCTTCTCCACCTGTTGCATAAAAACCTGGTCAGTATTTTTTTTTGTAGTGCAGTTGCAGGCCACCTTTGCACAAAAGCAGAGTACTTGACATCACTCTTTTCTATTTTCTTGTCATTTTTTTCGTTTTTGAAAATTTTGTGATGTAGCCAAAGTGGTGATCATCCCCAGAAAAAGAGTCAAATTTTGCTATATACCAGATATGAAAGTAAAACAACATATAAATTGTTCTATATTATTGGCTATCTACTGGAACTTTACCATGAAAATCTGACAAATTTGGGCATTTCTTCCATGAAAAATCCTTGGTGTATGTTTCAAAATCATATTTTTTAGGTTGAAAATTGGCAAAACTTTGTCAGTAAAACGATCATTACAAAGTTCACATGGCTTTTGATTTGTAAGAATTATTTCGATGTAAAATTTTTGATGTAAGATTTTTGCCGTAGGCATATTTGGTGCAATGCAATGCCATGGATGATTTGCATTGATACCTACATTTGTCATTTTGATGCAAGACATTTGTTAGAAATGATGGCTTCTACATCTTCTTCTAAGGCCTCTTACCCAACACTTGAATTTTTTTTTTTTTGGTCACTACAATGACTCATCAAGAACGTGGGTGATAAGAAATTTTTGTCACTACAAAATGACTCGTCAAGAGGGTAGGCAACAATAAATTTTTGTCACTACAAAATGACTCATCAAGAAGGTAGGTAATAAGAAAGAAACCTCGGGACCATGTTTGTTGGCCCTACCTTGTAAGGCGGGGATATTATGTTGAGAATCATTATAGAGTACAGTTGCTTCAAGGGAATTTGGCCCCTGACAACTTCGTGAGATGATTCATCCTAATTTGGTTGTAAAAAGGCACATTCGTTTTTTGACATTTTTGTTTTCTTTGCCACAACCTCAAATGTGCACCCCAGTCCCAAGTGACTAGACCCACAAAACTAAAGATGAAACTACTTTCTCCAAAAATAGTTATGGGCACCGATTATTTAGGCAAAACAAGGGGTGGGTGTGTCGCACTTTGGCCTTGCCACTTACATTAAAAAGGATCTTAAGGCAAATGAAGAATTATGGAAAGTCAAATATTTCATCATGCAAAAATATAATAGTCAAAAAATCCTCTAAAAGAAACCAAAATCCTTCAAGATATTATGACTCTACAACTAATCTCAAGTTTCAACACAAGCCAAAATATCATCTTTCAAAAATCCTCATATAAAGATAGACCTATTACCTAGGGGCCAAAGTCCCTTAAGCTACTATACTCTATAATGAATCTCAACACAATAACCTTGCCTTGGTAGGCAAGGCCAAAAAATCATGTAATTTTTTAAAAATGTTACAATGTGATTGAAAACATTCAAATGCACATGTCACGATGAGTTTTTTTTTTTTTTTTTTTTGGTTGAAATTTTGCACAAATATGAAAAATGAATATGAAAAGGGAATATTTGACCCCTTTTCTTTTTTAAAAAAAATTATTAGATGTGCAAATTATTGAAAATCATGTTGCAACATTTCCATATTAGTTTTTGGTTTGAGAACAATTTTAAAAATGTTTAGATAGGTTCCTAGAACATGTCATCATTTAATGTGAAATTCTTTCTGGGTTCCTCATAATCTAATGTGATGTTGAAAAACGAAATTTATCATACAAATATCAATTGTTGATATTAAACTAATGGCAGGGCCATTGTGTATAACGCACCTTGTTGTTGTTGTTAGATGGTTTGCTTATGTGGTTCCTTCAATGTGTCATCAAATAATACAAGCTTCTTTGGCATGTTGCTATGACTTGTTTTTGCTTACATTCTTTGTTTCTTTCCTTTGTTGCTTCAATGGGTAGTGGTTGAGTGATTGCTTGACCTAATGTCCGTTCATTCCCTTATGCAACTCATCATGAAAGATCCATTCCTTCTTTGCCATGATGGGATGCTTTAAATGAAGAGCTAGTTGGTTACCCAACTCTTCTACGAGCCTGAAAGTGTTGCAGCCCCCTCCTTAGCCTGGAAGGGCCTTTTTGTTGACCGTGCCTACTAAGGCAAAGGATATTGTGTTGAGATTCATTATAGAGTATAGTAGCTTAAGGGATTTTTATAGGCCCCTAGGTAATAATAATAATAGGTCTAATTTGATATGAGGATTTCTGAAAGATGATATTTTGGCTTGTGTCGAAACTTGAGATTAGTTATAGAGTTATGATATCTTGAAGGATTTTGGTTTCTTTTAGAGGATTTTTTTGAAGATTATATGGTTGCATGGGAAAATTTGCGTAATTCTTCTTTTGCCTTAAGATACTTTTTAATGTAAATGGCAAGGCCATAGTGTGACACACACCATGTTATACTAGCTTTGGCTGGCATCATTGCATATATGTGTGTGTGTGTGTGTGTGTGTGTGTGTTTTTGTGTGTACATATTGTCAAGTATCAAAAGCTTGGGGATGGATTTAGAGCTTAGATTTTTGTCATACCAGCTTTGGGCTGGCATAAATGCAAGTAAACACATGTATATCATCAAGTACCAATTTGTAAAGTTTGGGTGTGTGTTCCGAATCCATTGCTGCCAGTTTTCATAGAATAATTTTTGACAGCAAATCCTCGCATGTAAGCAAGGTACAAGTTGGGGTGGGTGTCATAGTTCACCAACATTTTCAAGCAATTCCTCTTGCCTATGTGATGGGTGACGGGCACGAATCTGCTTAGAGCTTTGTCACGGAGGGTGATGATGATGATGATGATGATACATGATACCTGGTCAGAGCTATGATGATGGCGAATACAAAGAATGAAATCAATCATAGAGTGGCCTCTTCCTTTTGTGGTAGGTATAAGGATTTGCATTCACTCCTCTTGGAGAGGCTGGGTTGTATACACTTGCGACAAGCACCAAAGGCTTCCTACATGAGCGGGCGACCATATTCCTATTCTCTTGGAATTTTGCCTTTCTATTGTTCGAGCATAAGGGTGTCATTTGTTTCCTAGTGAGTTTTGTGCTTCGCTTTGAGCATAAGGTTTCTTTTGGTCATGGCCAAATGGCATGATGGTTTGCCATGAACCCATTATTATAATTGGATTGGGAGCATCAAGCAGATAACCTAACTGATACAGACTCATACATAGAGAGATGCCTTGCAAAGTGGTCATGTGTACAATTCACCACCCAACCATACTAGATGCTAAACCCATTGTAACCAACCCTTTGTACAAAGAGCATCATTAGGTGAATCACTCAACAAAAGCTATTCTGAATTGGAAGGTTCTATCCTTAGAGAATGAAGGATTATTTGGTCAGCTGGTCACCAAAAGCCATGTGGGTACTTAGGGATCAAATGATCAAACCTTGGGGAACATTTGTCAAACATATTGACATTTCCATCCATATTAATAAGTAAGTCACGAATATATGTAACATCAACTAAATTCACCCCATATATATATATAATGTTGTATACATGTATCAGAATTAAAAACATGCATATTATGGGTCATGTAATAAAAATGAAAATTGAAATTGTCATTGAGAAAATTGATATATTATTTTGATTTCACATGTAAGATAATAATGCATATGGGGATGCCTAATGTGCCAATTGTGTAAAAACAAACACTTCAATTTTTCAAGATTTTAAAGTACATTAAATTAACAAGTTTAGTTTTCTTCACTTTATGGTTCATGTCATTTCATCTTTGGAAAATGATTACATGGATTGAAAGTCCACCCATACTTATGAAGGTTTTGTTATTCACAATTGTATCATCCATTTTCCATCCAACATCATTCATTCATTCGTTGGAAGGTTAATCCTTATGGAAAAGATTTAATATGTATACCCATAGTGGGTGCTACATATGTTCAATCTAACAACTAGCATCAATGTAAAATATTACTATAGAAAAAGTGCCAATTTTCTTTAAGGAGATTTAGTGGCCAAATCTAGCTTTAAACCAAATATTAACCACAAATCTTTAATCATCTTTCTATATATTTTTGGTTACATACTAAATGTAGAAATTTGATTATTTCTATTTTTTTTCTCACTTTTGGCAATTAACTCTTTCAAAAAGCACTTCACTTTTGAATTTATGAGTTTTAATTTCTTTTTGGCGAATTTTCACCCTAACAAAAGGCTGCCCCCAACTAGTGTTTTTAAAAAACCTTTTGGAAAAAAACCTTTTTCTTATTAAAAATATATGGGATGTGTATGTGTGTAAATTTGACCTATTTTTCTAATGTTTTGGAAATTTTAGCCAACTTCTCAATATCAACAAATTGAAAAAAATGATAAAAACCTATAGTCCCATAAGTACTTTGACTCAAAAAGGTCAATATTTGTTTTTCAATATCCAACAATATTTAGTTGCAAATGTTTGGATAGTTTTATAATGGACCAAAAATGTCAATTTATATAATGAAAAACATATTATATATGATTGACATTCAACATTTCTTTGCCAAATTTTATTTTAGAAAATGAAGTTCAATAATTTCTATTTATTTTCTAGAATTTTAACAATTGAAGCATAAGTATGCAAAGTACACCTTGTGTTGTTGTGGATTTATAATAGTAACCCAATGGCTGGGATAATAAATATTTTTTCATAAGTTAGAAGTTCACTTTTCAACAATTTCAGCAAAGATTAATAAAATTTCCTCACAAAAAGCAATATATTTCTTTTCTATTATCCAAATCTAATAACATAACATCTTTAGTGCAAAAGGGCTGATTGATTAAAACACTTTGACTGGAACCATGTTTGGTCATTTCAAATAGTCACATGTTTCATTGGGTAATAATAATAATTATTAAAATGAAAAAATTGAGGTCCCAAAATAGATGACATGGACTAGTCACATGTTTCATTAGGTAATATAATAATAATTATTATAATGAAAAATTTGAGGTCCCAAAATAGATGACACGGGCTAGTGAAAAATGTCACCAAAATGTAGGTTCATCTTTCCATTCAAAATTATTTGTTTCCAGTAATTCAGTTGGTTGAATAAAAAAATTCCATGTGGCAATGGAATTTGATTTAATATTTTCAAGTTTATTTTGATCTTAATAATAATATTTATTATTATTTTATACAAATTCATTTTTTTTTAATGCAAGGTTTGGTATGATCAATGTATGGTTTATATATAATGAATAATATAGTCCACATATATAATATCTTTATGGGTGATGTATATAATTGAAAGTAACAAGGTTTGAACCAATGTTGCACATGGGTGTATGTTTTATTCAAATATATTTGTTGGGTATTGATATAAGGTACGTTATTTAACTTAACCTATTTGCTTCAAATCAATGTACCCTAATGAAACATATATACTAAAGGTATGTAAATTTTAAAAAAGAACCCTATTCATAAGCTTAGATACACATAATAAATATTTGTATCCAAAGCCAAATATGTTTTTGCACCTTTAGAAAAAGGATTAGGGTAATTTGATTTAAATCATATAATATGTTCTTATCAATTAAATGGGGTGCTCCAAAGTTCCTTTTTAAAAATGTTTTTGGGCAATTTGTCAATTTGATTAGCCCGTCAAACATGCAAACAAATTGAAACTTTGGAAGCTTCCCAAAATATGCATTTTTGTGTGAAAACATAATGCTCCGCAACATGTCATAGAAGTGCACACTTTAACAAAGTCAAGTGTGTGGTAAGAATATATTTAAACTGAAAGACCCCTTTACTTTGGAAGGCCATAATTTTGACATTATGCAATACAATTGAATATTCAGAAGCACTCAAAGATGAGTCACATCATCACTAACTAAATGTTGACTATGGCACCGTTGTCTTTTAATACATTACATGTTCACCCATAGCATGTTGATCGCAATCAAATATGAATCAAACATTTTGATCTTGCATTTTGACATTGAATTTGGTCTTTGAATTTTTTTTAATTCCAAAATGAGTAAAATTTTCTTCAATTTTAGTTTTTGAAAATTTTGACGTACCTACCCACTCCTTACCCTTAAAAAAAGGTATATCCTAGTAACAAACTACCCTTGCCCTACCTATCTACCCAATAAAATAATTTTGTATATTTGCACCCTAACCAAATAGAAAATTTTGAATGCTAATATACCTTTATCCAATGGGTAAATAAGTTGAAAACAAATCATATATCCTTACCTAAAGATTTATAAAAAATAACATACATGCACAACATTAGTTTGAACCTTAGTCCCATTAGAAACCATTGAATGTGTTTGCCAACCAAATACCAAATGCCATTGTTAAATAAGTAGTGCTAATGATTAGATACATCATGTTAATACAAAATCATTTTTCAAACCCCAATTCTAACATGTATTTTCATTTTCATATTTTGTTCAAGTGAAACAAATTAAAATTGATTCTAAAAGTAGTATAAATGGTTTACACATGTGTAATAATTTAACACCCCAAATTTCAAGTCATTTCAACAAAAATACATTTGAATTTCATACATGCAAAATGAACCACTTGAAACCATAGACTGCTAGCCACATATACCTATATAATATATAGGTAGCCATAATATATGTAGTACATTAATATATATGTTAGGGTACCTTAGTCTATGTAATACATAAATACATATTGGGTGACTATGTATTTAGTTAATAATGCACACTAATATATATATATATATATATATGCTAATAATGTATTATATAAACTATATAGTTGTGCCAATTAGCCTAAGTTTATAATAGGTTATATATTCTTATATTATAATTCTGTACACACAGACACATACAATATATAATATACATGATATTTAAAAAATATTTTTATCTTACATACAACATTGCCAACACAAGGATGGCAATCCTACAATCCATCATTTACCCATAAACCCTAAACCCTAAACTTGGGGTCTGTTTTGCCCCCTTCCACCTCATGGCGTTTCTCCTCGGAGTAAATCTTACCTAACCTTAACGCTGGGTAACGTGCCCTCTAGTTAAGCTGACAAAAATGTGCCAGCTTGTTACGTACTGCAGAATGCATCATTGCTGGCTGATTCTGCCAGGCAAAGCACGTCACTAGGCAAGCCCAGCACAACAAGCCTGCCTGGTGGGTTACGAGCGTTCGCAAAATCAGCCACCGCCAAGGCCGATGGGTTCCCCAATGGAAATAAAAGGTTCCCTATGAATTTTTAAACTTTAGGGGAACTCTCTTTGAACCCGTAAAGCAATGTCACTTTTTTTTTTCTTTTTTTTTTGAATTTTTTTGGGTCCCTCACCTGCCCTCAGAAATTCTGTTTCATGGCCATGCATGGAACAAAACATCTGACCGGTGAAAAATACTCTCCCCATGACCCCTTTTTAGTTTACGGTCTTCTATTTGATTGGTGTATTAGTGGTGTCCAGATTGTTATGTTCTTTAGTGACATGTGTGTTCTTGGGCTTTTATTTGCTTTGTATTTTTTGTGGATGGGTTTCATCCCTGCCTTTAAAAAAATATAAATTGTATACATGGTTTTTTTATTAAAAAACAACTACAACTTGGAATTTACCCACCATTCTATCATTAAAAAAACAAGGGGTGTGTCACACTATGGCCTTGCCATTTACATTAAAAAGTATCTTACTGCAAAAAGAAGAATTATGAAAACTCAAATATTTCACCATGCAAAAATATTATTAATCTTTTTTTAAAAAATCCTCTAAAAGAAACCAAAATCCTTCAACATATTATAACTCTATAATAACTAATCTCAAGTTTTCAACACAAGCCAAAATATCATCTGTTTTTAAAAATCCTCATATAAATAGTAGACCTAAATTAACGTAAGGGCCAAAATCTATTAAGCTACTATACTCTAGAATGAATTTTAGTTAAGTGAAAATTCACTAGCCTTTCAATTGAAAAAAAAACCCAATATTTCAGGGAAAATTACACCACATTTCAACACACTTTTTAGTTGATAAGAGAGTGTGTGTGTGTGTGTGTGTGTGTGTTTTTATATTTTTTATTTTTGCAGTATGGTTTCGCTAGCGGTGCCTACCAAGAAGGCAAGGATATTGTTGTGTTTAGATTCATTATAGAGTATACTAGCTTAAGGGAATTTTATAGGCCCCTAGGTAATAATAATAATAATAATAATAATAATAATAGGTCTATTTTTTATATGAGGATTTTAAAAAAAAGATGATATTTTGGCTTGTGTTGAGTCTTGAGATTGATTCATTATAGAGTTATAATATTATCTTGAAGGATTTTGGTTTCTTTCAGAGGATTTGTTTTGAAGATTAGTTGTATTTTTGCATGGTGAAATATAATTGGGTTTCCATAATTCTTCTTTTGCCTTAAGATACTTCTTAATGTAAATGGCAAGGTGCCATAGTGTGACACACCCCCTTGTTGATTAGGGTTTGTTGTGTGAGTGAGTCTCTGGGTTTTTCGTGTAGTTGTTTTTTTTGTGTTCTGGAGTGTTTGTGAATTGCAGCTGCTTGTTATTGTTTCTTTCTGGCTGGCTGCATGGCAGCAGAGGTGGCGGGCGGTGTCTGCTGTGCTACTTCGGCGAATGTAAGTACCGCTACTCCGAAACACAAATCTGCTTTGGTTGATTGTCGTACCAATTCCCCCCTTTCACAAAAAAAACCGAAGACTTCTATGAACCTTTTGTCACCCTCCTCCGACGAAGAATCGATCCGAGGCCAGCCAACTAGGGTTTTCGTAACTGTGATGCATTAGTCATGGCATGTTGGGGGTTTTTGTGCGGGAATGCAACTTTTTGGTAATCTCTATGTCTAAGAAGATCATCGTAGATTACCGAGCTTGGGAATCTGAATTGTGTATTGTTCCTCCTGCTTCGTTTCATTTAGACTGATTTTCTGGCTCTACAGCTATGATGACGCATGCTCAAGAAATTCATAGTTACGTCTTGATGCAAATGTGTCATGTCTCAAGTGTTGCTGCTATGTACTTGACTGCATTTTGGAGTGTTGCTATGTGTGTGTACTCTTTCTAGAGCGTCTCATTTGTGCACTAGTCTCTTGTGGATATGTAGACTATGAATAGAAGATAAGTAAATGGCCGTAGATTATTTTCATCTTGAGCTTGTGCATTTGCACTTCACTTTCAGGTCAGGTTTAGGTTATTCTCTTCCAATTATAGGTTTTCTCTTTACCATTTTAATTAGTGTCAGTGCATATGCCTAGATGGGTGAATGTCTCAGTTAGGACCGATGGATTTCATATGGAATTGTGCAAAGTTAGTGTCATGTATTTCACTTTGGTTGACTGGGAGAAACTAAAATGTGGAGATGACAATTGTGGATCATAGTATGTAGTCACCTAAATGTGAGATTGATGTTCCTGTCTTGCCCTGGAGTTGCTTACTTAAGTGAGGCATTTTGAACAATTACAGACCTAAAGCTAGTGTTTTTTGCAAAAAAATCTTGCAGTCATTTGTAGAAATAAGAAAAATCTTTGAAACTAAGCTCTATGTAGCACATGTGACTGAAAAATTCTTTACCCTGGCACAACCTAGGCTGCATTTTTCTTTGTGGAGCTGCTGTTACCTTAGGAAGGTCAGCCATCTGAACACTGTTTTCCACCTATCTTCAGAGTTTAGATAGGATCCTGAGTGTCCATCATAGGTAGGCTTGATGGTTAAGGGTATGCCCCATGTGCAAACATGTGCAGACTGATCTACGTAGCCCGCTTATTCACAACCTTCTGCTTGAACCCAAGCTTTGTTTTAAGAAAGAGAATCTGGAAGTGGTAGACAGGTCCCATGTACAATACAGGTTATCCATGGTGGATGCCAAACTGATATATTTTCTTGTTTTGCAGCTAAGCAATGTGACATGACAAATGTGCACACTGAGGGAGTTCCTTGGTGTTCCTAGGGGCTACATAGGGTTGACTCATACCCCCCTATGTATCCCCTTAAGTAGCCTTTAGGTATCATCTGGAACTCTATTATTAAGACTTGGAATCTTGAGACTTGAATCTGGGATGAGATGTGCAATCTCTGGATGTGGAATTAGGGCAGGAAGGTAAGCACATGAGAGGTTGTTTGCTGTGTGTACTTGTGGTTTGTTTTAGTGTTGTTTCTGTTGGTGGACTGAAGACCTGCATTTTGTGTTGTTGTGGTTGTGGCATAAGGTAGTGATGGTGGGGGCAGGAAAATTGCTGGGGATGGAGAGGGGGAAGGCCCAAAACCTACTGGTGGCAGGAGTCTCTTAGTGTTTGCAGCTTTGATCTACTTCTGCACCATGAAAGCAGTAGGTGGCTCTGATCATCTGCAGGAGGCAGTGGAAACCTTTGAGAAAGAGAAGGTCAGGCAGCAGCAGCCCCAGACACAAAGTCTCTGCCTCTGGATCTTCATAGCTTGAGTGTGTGACGGCACGTTTGGGATGCTCATATGATTTCTTTGGTTGAGCAAGATTTATTTATTTATTTATTTGGGGACTTATTCCTCTTCAAGTTTGTTTTTGCAGTGGGATGTTTTGTGCTTAATTTTGAGCTTTGCATCACTGTGTTTATGTTGTAGATGGTGAATTCACAGTTTTAGGGTTACCATGTTCTAATGGCTTGCCTTTTTCTTTCTCTTTAGGCAAACTTCACTTGTAATGAAAGGAGTTGAGATTGGAATTCCATCTAGTGGTTTCAGTTGTGAGTTTTCTTCGAACATCGGACGTTGCACCACCAGACTGAAGAGTGAAAGTAATGCTGCTGTCATTCCAGGAAGGTCTATGGAGGATGTCATATTTTGGCAAATGAGACTGGCAGGCAACCTGAAGAAGGAAGAAATCTTGGTATATCACAAAGTAGACAATCCAAGATACACAGTGCTGAGGGCAAAAAATGTGAAGAAATTGAATGGAAGGTCTTTGAGATTGACCATGTGACCACTGTTGGAGTGGACAATTTTATCATACTATGAATATCATGTGTCAACTGGAGCTTGTAAAGTTGATATTTTCTACTGAGTTTGCAAGATTGTTGCAATTTGACAATTGTTGTGACCGGAGGACTGTAGTAGGTCAAGGTCCCTGCACTGGGTGAAGCTCAGAGTAAGTGTTCTAGGCTCTTAAAGCAAAGAAGAGAACATCAGTTCAACAGGTGTTACATCAGAACTGAATATGAGTTCAAATGCAGCAAAGATGGTTGGAAAAGTACAATTGGCCATTTTGATCACAATGCCTTACAACAGACCCCACTTGAAATAGGAGTCACCACAATTAAATTCATTTGCACCATCACTAGGTACTAACTAAGATTGAACTGCAGTAGGCAAGAAAGATAATATGCAAAAGGTGAAGCACCAATTTGCAGCAAAAAAGGCAAGCATACTTTATAAGTTTGAGTAACCACTGTAACAACTTGATAAATATCTCATCTACTCCCCATCCACCAGATAACCAAGTTCTGTACCAACCACAACCTGTAGACATCATCAATATGATTGCAGAGAGGAACTCCAGACAGGTGAGCAAACAAAGATGTCATCAGTTCCAGTCAAACCAAAACAAACACAATGAAAATGTCTGCAGTTATAAACTTGTGTCACAAAGTAACAGACCATCACCTTCTTCAGCATGATGGGCAGTGACTAGATGCCATCACTCCCACTGAATTAATCAGCTGCTGACAGTGGGTGTAGATAAGTATATAATTGGCTGCTCAAACTTAGGGCAAAAAATTATACAAAACTCTGCAACTTGAGTTCGTGTCTTGGCATAATGGGAAGACCATCACAATGTCAGCTAGCACTCAAAAGGCTTGTCCACAACTGGTAAACAAATATAAAAGTGCCGCTCAGGCTTCTGTATGCTCACTGTTGTGATGTGTTCCATTATGTTTGGCACCTAAATGCCTGATGGCTACCTGTATTTGTGCAGCAGCTACCAGATACTGTGCTGCTTGCACTGGATTCAAGATCTGAACCATCTCCTTGAGGGTTCTACTGCGCACATCATCGGCATCAATCACAAGCTCTTCTAAGGCCTTCACCTTCTCATCCATGGCACTTTGCAGTTCAGGCACATGGTCACTGTCACCTGCCTCTTCCTCTGCCCTTTGCTGCTCACCAGCCTGTTCAAGAGAAAGCATTGGATGTGACCTATGCTGATCATGACCCTGTGCAAGAGAGAGCAGTGGCTCATCAGCAAAACCTTGCTGCAACACTGCCATCCGATGTTCTAAATCCTCCTCAGATTTCTGTGTCAATTGCTGCAAATCACTTATCCGTGAGAGCTGCTTTGATGAAAGTGATGCCATGGTTGGTGTATCAATTCCGCTCAGAAATTCAGCCAATTCTGCCTCAATCTGCTGCCCAGCTTGTGCATAGGCTACCTGGCACGCTATTGTTGGTCGCCAGCCTCCAATAAACATAAATGCAGTTTCCAATGGGCTTTTCCAGGAGGACTGGACAACCTTCAACACATCCTGTCGTGTAGCACCATCCTTGGCAGTGTAATACTCTTCATAGTGGGCCAAAACTTTCTGAACCAGTCCCGAGAGCTCTGCCGCATGGATGTTACTGTCTAGGGCTGCCCGAAGCTCCTGAAGGTACTCCTCTTGCAGTTTCACCCAGTTTGCATAGAAGTCCGCATACTTCTCATTGTTGGGACCAAGCACCTCAGGCATCACGACACTTATGACAGCTGCTGCTTTCAGGGACCTGTAAGACTTACAATTCACTGGAAGGTCCTTCCTGTGTGGCTCGCACCTGCGGAATTGATGACATTCTTTCTGTCACTGAACACTAATTTGCACAAATAGGCATTCGTTCTTAGACTCTGTAAAAGAGTACAAATCACATGCTGTTTGCAAAAACACCAAAGAACTCCCTAAGAGTGCACATTTGTCATGTCACATGGCTTCACTGCAAAACAAGAAAATATATCAGTTTTGCATCCACTACAAATGATTTGTATCATACAATGGAACTGTCTACCACTTCCAGATTCTCTTCTTAAAACAAAGCTTGGCTTCAAGCAGAAGGTTTGAAATAAGCATGTTCAGAGAGCTGCAAAGGTCAGCCTGCACATGGGGTATACCCTTAACCATTAAGCCAGCATAAAAGTACAAATGGTTGGGTGTGGCCTACCTAGGATGGACACATGGGATCCTATCTAAACTTTGAAGGTAAGGACCCTTGGTTGAAAAAACCATTCAGATGGCTGACCTTCCCAAGGTAGCCACATCTCCACAAAGAAACATACAGCCTAGGTTGTGCCAGGGTAAAGATGTTTTTAGTCACACTTGCTACACAGAGCTAGTGTTGAAGCTCTTTCATATTTCTACAAAAGACTGCAAGATCTTTATTCCAAAAGAAGAAACTAGCTTTAGGACTGTAATTGTTCAAAATGCCTCACCAATAATAGTGCATGACTGGCAAGCAACTCCAGGGCAAGACAGGAGCGTCAAGCTCACATTGAGCTGACTACATAGTATGATCCACAACTGTCATCTCCACATTTTTGTTTCTCCCAGCCAACTTAAGAAACAAGTGAAATACATGACACTAGCTTTGCAGCATTCCATACAAAAGCCATCAGTCGTATAACTGAGATAATTGCCACCCATTTAGGCAAATGCACACACACTGATTTCAAAATGGTAGAGAGAATAACCTAAACCTGACCAAAAGGTCTAACTTAACTGCACAAGCTCAAGATGAAAACAATTTACTGCCATCTACTTGTCTTCTCTTCATAGTCTACATATCAGCTGGAGATTAGTGCACAGATGAATAATCCATGCACATAGCAATACTCCGATATGCTGTCAAGTAGATAGCAGCAACACCTGAGACATGACACATTTGCATCAAGACAGAATTTTATTTATTTTTCTTTTTGGGTGAGCAGGCATCACAGCCATTTGTTTATTGGCTATATATAGCCAAAAAGCTGTTAAAAAAATTAAAAGTGCTAAAATCATGCACCTGTTAAGATTCTCAATAGCCATAATTCGACCAAAATCTAAGAAAAATCTGCAGATTTCTAGACATGGTTCAAGTTGGTAGCCAAAAAGTATAGAAGGATGATTTAAATATAATACTTTGATATTTAGATTCTAGCCAAATTTGGCTAAACCTTCCTGTGGACAGAAAAAAACACTAATGCATCATCATAGCTGCAGAGCCAGGAAGTTGGTCCAAATGAAAGGGAGGAAGAGAAACAAGATACAACTCAGATTCCCAAGATAGGTAATCCACCATGATCTTTGACATAGAGATTACCAAAAAATTGCATGCCCACACAAAAACCCCAACACACCATGACTACTGCATCACAGTTCCAAAAACCCTAACTGTCTGCCTGAGATCGATTCTTCATCGGACAGGAATCTGACAAAAGGTTCATAGATGTCTTCGATTTTCTTGGTGAAAGGGAATTGGTACAACAACCCAAAGCATATTTGTGTTTCGGAATAGTGGTACTTACAATCGCCGAAGTAGCAGCAGACGCCGCCGCCACCTCTGCTGCCATGCAGCCACCTAGCCACCTAGCCGGAAGAAACAACAAGAAGCACCCGCAATCCACAACTCCACAACACAAAAGACACCCACACGACAAACCCAGAGACTCCCCTCACAAGAAAACCCACTCACACAAAACCGAATCAACAAAACCTTAAACCCTAAACCCCACTCCCCCTCTCCCCACCCCAAAAAAAATCCACTCAATACTTCCCTGCAGATGCAACTGAAGAGTAAACCAAAAAAATCTTTCTCTCTCTCTCTCTCTCTCTCTCTTTAACACACAGAAGCAAATCACAACAACAGAAGCAATTACACAAACTTCAAGCAAGCAGATCGGCAACGCAAAAAAGCGCAAACGAAAAGCCCAAAAGCGCGTTTGTGAAAGGGAATTGGTAGCCGCTTGTTGTTGATTTACGGTCACGGTGTCGGCAGTAATTTCAGGAAGAGACGACTCCGATTGGTCCTAAACTTTTAAATTGCCACTTTAGAAACCCTTTCAACACCCCTAGCATTAAAAAAAATAAAAAATAAAAATCTCAATTGTTAATTTCACCAGGATTTTAGCCATTGAGGTTAGGGTTTGTTGCACTTTGGAGTGGCTTGACACTTGAGGCTCCTGCTCCCATTCTTAAGCACCCTTCAGACCTAGTGGTAGGCGATGCTAGGGTTTGGTGCCTAACACCAAATATCTTTCCAATGTGGCATAGTGGCAGATAACACCAAGATAGCATAAAACTTGGTATGACCTATCCATTCACACTTGGATACGAGTTTTTGTTATCACTGATGTGACAATGCTTAAACAATTGTTGTGATGAAAATTGTTGTCTCACCACACCTACCGAGGTCACCACACCTTGAGCTCTTCTCTTCATTGTCTTTTCACGGTCGCATCTTGTCACATTCTTGTTTTTTCAGGTTCTTTCCACTACCCCTTTGTTTCTTCATATTTTTTGCACTCTTTTTTGCTCTCATTTAGGGTGACTTTGTGTGCATTCAGATTTTTCGTTTGCTTTGTGTTTTCCTTTCACATTCTTTTCTACTCCACCTTCCTTGCAGATTTTTTCTACATTTTCACTTTCATTTAGTATATTTTTTTCTTATCTTGTAGCCATGGATGATGAAGAAATGGAGGTTTTTGTTCTGTCATGTCTTCTACTACTAATTCAAATGATCCAGCAAATGTTTCAATCATCACTTGCAATGTTACCATCCCTTGAAACATTGGAACATTTGTTGAGACATTCACCTCAGATTGTGAATTCTCATGTTGTTGCAATACATAATCATTGTATGTTGAATGCTCTCGGTAGCTTGACACCTAATCTTGGTTTTTGGGTGAAGCCCAAGGGCACTACTTGGTTTTCCCACTTTCTCCTTACTAACTTTGATGACGAAAGATGGGTAGAAATTTTTTGTATGACCAAAGCCACAATATTCCACATTGTAACAAATTTGAAACCCATCATAGGATCGTAAGATACCAAGTACAAGAAAGTTATTTAGGCATAAATATGTGAATGTTGTGTGATATACAAATTAGCCCAAGGCGTTAACTTTTGGTTTGTAATGAACTTTTTGTAGTGGGGAAGTCCATAGTTTTCCTCATTTTTTGTGAATTTGTTTACGCAATCAATCAAGTTTATAATGGTTTGATGAGGTGTCATGAAGGACCAATAATGACACTTGTCATGGAAGAATTTATAAAATGGTGTGGTTTACCTAATGTGATGATGGCACCCATATATCCATTGCAAGACCACAAGGAGCCCATGCTACATATTATTATTACCATAAAATTGGTGGATATTTTATAGTTGCACAAGTTGTGGTTGATTGCAATAAGAGATACATAGATGTTTTTGTTGGGCTCCCATGTTTAATTAATGATTCTAGAGTATTTTGTGGGATGTGGTTTGTATAGAAAGGCATAACATATGGGTTTGTTTGACATTGCTAAAGATTCCCAACATGGCTTTCCCCTTTAAATATTAGCAGATAAAGGGTATCCACTAATATCATGGATAATGACAGAGTTCAAGGAAGATGTTAATTGTACAATTCTAAAATTGTTGTATAACAAAAAACACAAGAGAGGTCAAAGTGTTGTGGAAATTTTTTTTGGGACCTTGAAAAGAATTTTTAAAAAATGATTAGGGAAGTTTGAATTGGGTGTCACTTTCTTGTCTAATGTATTCATCTCTTATTGTCTTCTACATAATCTATTGTGATTTGAAGTTGAATCCAACATTGAGAAGTTGATGGGAATCATCAACCAAGACTTGCAAACAACTAAAAGAGAAGGGGATGATGTTAATGTTCCACACATATTCATTGAACTTAGTGATCATGAACAAACTAATAGAGTTGAAGGGTAAAAACAAGTTGGAGATGTAAAATGACAAAAATTATACAATTTTTTTGGAAGACAACTTTTTTTTAATCAATTCATGAAAGTATGATTCATAACCTTCTTCCTTTCTCGAAATTTAATAACAAACTTCGTTTCAATCTACTAGCTTCTATTAATGTCAATGTTTGTAAAGTAAATCTTGTTCATTATTGATTGGACATCAACATTATGCTACATGTTGAATCAATGTAATTGACCTTCTACATTCATGTTGTTCGTCATTGAATACATCATCTTTTTATTCTCTTTATTATGTTGAATTATTTATAACTACCTAATGCCCATGAGTTGAACTTGGTGGAATGTCATGGAACTACATGTCAATTTCATGTGTAGGAGTTCTATCCTATGTCAACACCATGGTCATAACCTATGTCAACCTTGTGATTATTCTAACCATACTCATTTGGGTTTCATTGATAGCTTTATTTATTTCTTTTAAATAATCAAGTTGTTTTTCCAATATAACCTCTTGAACCTTTGAACATTTATTTTTAATGTGATCTATTAAATCCACTAACATTTTATTATCTTTTTTTGTCACGACCTTAGTTTTGGGCTTGTGACCAAAGTAAGGACATGGAAAGGTGCGAGCCGAAAATGCAACCTAGAAGTCACATTCGCATTCTTGGGAATGAAAGAAAGTGTGAACGTATGAGCCCACACACTCCCAACTGGATTGCCACTTTGCGAATTCAAGTCTTTATGGAATCCTGAAATTTTTTTAAGAGCAATTTTATCAGTCAACATTCATTGGATTGAAATTTTTTTTAATAACATTGGAAAGATCTTAAGATGTAGATGTCTGAAATGGGCTTGCATGACCCATTTGAATACTAGTAAAACAAGTTATGGCTAAAAAAAAGGTCGGGAGTCAAAATGTCACTTTGACTCCTAACCATTAAAGTCAGGAATCGCCCTAAATTTCGTGCGTGTAGGTGTGTGCTATATATCATTGGAAAGTTTTTCAACAAGGGCTACAACTTTGCTTGAAATTTTGTTTCAATCAAAGGTTTTGAAAAGAAGTTATGGCTTTCCAAAATGGTGAGAGTCCGAATTTTAAGAATTTAGGATTTTCGATTTGAGAGTCCCCAAAAAAATGACATTTGGGTGTAGCTTTCGTGGCTAGTCATAGACAATACTATAAGGGGGAAGGTGGTGGCTTCCTCTAAGTCCGGGCCGTGGTGAATTTTGTGAATCTATGTATGTTCGTATTGACTCTATGCACCAAAAATGCTTCAATTATACACTAACCAACTTGTTGGTTGATTTATGTAAGTCCATACGAATAATTGACTTGCTTTGCATTCATCCTAATCCCCATCTTGGAACTTTAACATGCTTTTTTGACTCCTAAAGTGCTATGAGTTAAGGAATGAACCTTAATTTTTTTTTCTTTTAATGTTTTCACTTTAGATTTGCATTTGAGTCTTTTAAGGAGTTTATGGGTGCGTCACCTAATATCAAAAGTCTGCTAAAAGCTTGATCCATTGAATGTGTAATCTAATGCCACCCAAAAAGAATCACAAGTGGATTAAAAAGGCTATGGTGGTAGAACCCACCCATACCCCAAATGTTCTACCCAAAACCAGTATGGAAGAACAAAAGGATTATGAAAAACAAGAGGACCATGATGACCATGAAAATGAAAAGGAACAACCAACCACGATTTTTTTCACTTTAAACAGTCGTGATAGAAATGTGTTGATTCAATTAGTCATCTCCAAGTTCTTGCATGTTTATCCACATTATGAGGAGCTAGGGAAGATGTTTTAGGGTTTTAAAATTCTAATGTTGGAAAATCAAGAGTTTACAACCAATGCCAGTTGATAAAGTTAGGGGTGCATCATTTTTTATGGATATTTTTGAATGTGTTTCCTATAAAATATTATAACCATTATATGTAACAACCTTCCTTTGCTTGGGTTTCTTATTACACAATTGTTAAGTAAGTTATTATCAATTGATATAGTAAACATAATCCTTTTCACATAAAACTATGATAAAATTTTAGAACCCTTATTTGGTCTAATTGGATCATGTTATTGAACACAAGTATGAAGGCCACACTTTTGAAATACATGTGAATTGTAATAAAAATAACAACAATAATTAGTGAATTGTTTGTTTATTGATACTTGCATAAAAAATTATATAATTCAAACATGTTATTGAGTTTTTGTTTCTATTCAAACACACATAATGTGGTATGGCATTATAAAGTCTTTTTACCATGGAAAGGTTGGGGCATTAACACATGAAAATCTACACAAGTTACCAAAAATTTCAAATTAAATTAGTGTTTTGAAGATAATTGTCTTTAATCTTTGAAAAATTACGATACAATTTTTGAATAATGTTGTCATTGACATGAGACATTGATTCGATTAATATGCTAAACAATGACATAATAAAAATAGTTGCATTGCATATTAGTCATTATTGATCACCCTTTTTTGTTCATTATCTAATCCTTCGATCAAACCCACAAACTAAATTAGAGTGAGTATGCCCATTAGTGTGCATAGATTTTGTTGAACAACCCATATGAATATTTGTGGACATAGCTTCATTGACTTTTGGCCATCTTTTCATTTACTTGGAGCCATTATACACTATTGAAAAGAATGTTAGAAAAAAGGAGGCATGGGAATGATGATGGTAATTCAATTGCCAAATCATGACTTCCAAGGTTTATAATTTCATTGGTTTCCCCACACTAGAGAGTCATTGCAATAGTAGTTACTACCATTCATGAAGAATTTGACAGTATGATATTTTGTGAGAAACATTCACAAGGTAGTGGCCACATTCATTTCTTGACATGTTTGGTTTGGTTTTCGGAATTGACACAATCACTACCTACAAAATTTCATTATGGAATTTTCTCTACAATCTATTTCGATCGAAGTTCTAGATAACTTTGGATGTGTCTGCTTTATAATAAATGAAGAAGGAAGTGATGTAAGTTATATGGCTTTGTGCCTACAAAGGTTATTTTGCATGTCAAGATCAAAGGGACGCCATAATGTGATATTGATCTTTCAATCCTACTTGGAAGTTGTGAAAATTTTTGTTTTCACATATTGTACTTGTAGTTTATAATGATGGAAGTTGGTCTATACAACCATTGAATGGTTTGCAATTTGGGTTTTGCAGATAATATTGTTTCCATGTTCTTATTGTGGGAAAGACTAGTTTCATCTTTTACTCTAAAATTAACTTGAAAATAGAACAATGTACATTACACCGTGTATACTTGACCATGAAAAATGAAGATAATGTTTTACTGTATTGAAGTATGATGCAGTATTGATGGTTTATCTTGGTGGATTATTTAGGATATAGACATGGTGCAATATTAAGGTATTAAATTAGGGAGAATATTTAGTTTTGAAGCAATAATTGGAAAATAAACTAATAGATTGGCGTTTCCAATTTAGGATATGAATACACTTCAATTTTTATAGTTTAAACCCAATGGCAGGGTGTAAAGATGCTAATTCAATCTTACTTTCAGCTTGGTAAATTCAAAAGCAGTTCTGATGGGTGTGCAATGCATAGATTTTTCATGTTTCAAATGTGTATGTCATCAGGGGGGTTGTAAACAAGAACTAATGGACAGAACCAAAGGACAAGATCAGAATATATTTCCTCACAATTACCAGCACTCCAATTTTAAAAAGCAGTGCTTAAAAGTGATTTAAAAGCAACCACACTTCAGTTATGTGAATAGGAAGTAACTGAAATCTATAAGGCACATGGACTGATCTATAACCCATATAAAAATGGTTATGTCAATCTTAAGAGAAAATATTTGGCATTGGGAAGAGCCAAATTTTCTAGGCTACAATGACAACCATAACATGTAACAGATTAATAAAATAATGTGCATGCACACACTAAATTCTCCCAATATTTTTCTTTTTTTATGTTTTTGGATATATTTTTTGAAAGATGCAGTTCAATGGAAATATTTTCCATACTTTTTTTATTACTGTAAACACAAACTTGGTCCATACTATTCACTGAAAAGCCTGCAGAAGGTACACAACAGCTATTCAAAACCAAAACCACACTCACTATTTGCAACAAGCACTAGATGCTACAGATACATTGTTCATCAGAGCATCAAATAACTTCCCTTATAATCCTCCCATGACCCCACACTTTCGTGAAACCTGTTTTCCTACATAGAGATCAAATTTGTCAAATCTTTGTTGCAATTGCTCTCAGGCACCTTAATAGATGCTCAAAGTAGACTACATTCACATCAATCCCATTTTTTGGGGGGGTTTGAGAGTCCAAAGTTCAACCTTCTTCAAAAGAGGCTCTGCAGAAAAACCCAACCACCAATTCTGAAATCAGCTCTGGAAATGCATTCACTCTTGGAAGAGCTGAAGCAACAAGTACATAATTAGTACTCTGGCAGTTTGTCGAAGAATTCATGCACATATCATGGAAGAAGTTAGAATCATCTAGAAGAAGAGGTACTAATCTCATAACAAGAAGAGCATGCAGGAGCTTGTAGAAGTGTCAATCCATTCTCTCTGCATTTTAAGCAATGACCTTACCTGCAAAGCTGAGATTCAAATTATCGTGGAGGTGGTGGTGCACCCCCTCCACCACTTGAACCGCCGCCGCCGCCACCTCCACCGCCGCCGCTGGAACCGCCTCCGCCACCTCCACCTCCACCTCCTCCGCCACCTCCGCCTCCACCTCCTCCACTGGTGGATCCTCCTCCGCCACCTCCGCCTCCACCTCCTCCACTGGTGGATCCTCCTCCGCCACCTCCGCCTCCACCACCTCCACTTTTGGAACCGCCTCCGCCACCTCCGCCTCCACCTCCTCCGCTGTTGGAACCGCCTCCGCCACCTCCGCCTCCACCTCCTCCGCTGTTGGAACCGCCTCCGCCACCTCCGCCTCCACCACCACCACTGTTGGAACCGCCTCCACCACCTCCGCCTCCACCACCACCGCTGTTGGAACCGCCTCCACCACCTCCTCCACCTCCTCCTCCACCACTCGGGCTCGGGCTTCTACCGCCCCGGTTAGAATTTCCGCCAAACGGATTTCGGCCTCCCCTGTTGTTCCAGCCACCTGCAAGCATACAAAATTGCATTGTGTTGCATGGTCAAGCCGTGAGCTAGAAGCTCTTAGAGGAGCAGAAGAGCAGCAATCCAACTTCTCATTTGCACTACAATTTCCAACTTCCCAAGTAGACATTCTGCAAACTGTCGATGGCGCTCTCTGATTGCAACACACACTCCATAGATTTCAGTGCATCATCCGAAGATCATAGAGTTTTTTGTAAGTGTGATCAGCACCTCCAAAGTTTTGGCTGAACTTCTGGCCTCCAATGGAATTCACTGCTTCCCATCCACCACCACCACCACCACCACCACCTCCTCCTCCTCCTCCGCCCCCGCCTCCACCTCCCCCGCCTCCTCCTCCACCACCTCCGCCGCCAGAGCCTCCACTTCCTCCATTCCCTCCTCCGCCATACCATCCGTTACCGCCTTCCCCTCCGTCTCCACTACAGTTGCAATAAGAGGGAGAAGGAGCAGCAGCCCATCCAGGAGGAGCAGGTGTCCAAGTACCGCCGCCGCCACCACCGCCGCCTCCTCCACCGCTGTTTGAACCGGGTTTTCCTGGACTTCCGTTGCTGCTGTGACAGCTGCAACTGTTGGGACCCGAATGAGAGTCTGAACCTCCCGGACTGCCATCCTGGCCTGGGCTGCCATGACTTCCACCAGATCCACCTGCCCCACCATCTCCTGACGCGGGCTGCAAAATGCCAAGAACGGAGCAACTATCAGTTCAGAAGTACACACAACACCCATCTCTAGAGCTTTACTCCTAGAACTCAGCAAATTTATTCACAACCCAAATGAATGTTCATTCAGATCCGGAACTCCAACAAAATCCAGGAAGAGATCGAATACTACAAAGAGTGGTACGAAGAGAAGGTCAGATCCATGATCAAGTTACACTAGTACATACCTTCTCAGTCAAATGCCTTTGTACATCTTCAGTTAGCAGACTGGGGGCCTCCCGGAGCTCCCTACTGAGAGCAGGCAAGACGAAGAAGGCGTGGGAAAGTAAGAAAAGAGTAGCAACCGCGGCAAAAGCTCCAATGCGAGCTCTAGAAGCTGAGATAAGAACAGTACTAGTGGCCATGGTTAAGAAGAAAATTCTTCTTCTGCTGCTGCTGGGACTAACTAACTAAGTCGAAACCTCGGAGCTCTCTTTCTCTCTATCTCTCTATAGAGCTTCCCTAGTCCACTGAGGACTCGACTTTGTTGAAGCTCAGTGAATGAGAGCCTGGTACTTATAGTTGCTGCAAATGTTAGCTGATGATCAATTTCCACAGTAGCTTGCAAACAAACACGGAGTTCATTAACTACAGGGGCGGGATCCACCACGAATTTGAGCGGCTTTCTTTCTGAGTTCAGCAGCTGCTGCTGCTGCTGCAGCTCACCACGATTCTTCTTGTTGGGATCATGGGAGAGGGGAGTGCAGCAGGTGCGTGATCAAAGTGCAGTCCAGTGCAGTGCAGTTCAGCAGCTGCCAAGAGTAGTGAGTGTTGGTTGGGTGGCCGCCTTGACTTTGGTTCACACAAGCCTACAGAAACTATAAATGAAGGGTGGGTCCCTTTTGGGAAAGAGCTTAGACTTTCTTCTTTCTTTGTATTTTTGCAGCAAAACTAGTCTACAAAACGCCACATTTGTATACTTGGTTTTCATTTTGTAGCCAAAATATTAAAATTGATTTAAAGATTTTATACTTACCTTCTAGTTTATAGCCAGATTTGGCTGAATCTTCCTTCGGGTTTGATTCTTTGTTCGCCACTTTTTTTCTACATCATCTTCCAATGGATGATTGCCACTTTGGCTACAAACAAAAATTCCTAAAAAAAACACACTGATCTGAACATCTGAACCCTGCCAACCCTAAACAAACCCCACCATCCAGTACCTCTGCAAGTCAAAGGGATTGTGCAGGTGGGATTTATGATGAGCTATCTATCTCCCTGTAGCTATACAATTAATTAATTTCTCATGTAATCCTATTTTGTGTGTACAGATTGATCCAATTCAATTCACTTGTGCAACTTGTTTTTGTTCACAAAAAATCCAATCTTTCTTTCTTCCTTTCTTTCCTTCTTTTGGCTTCTGCAATTTTTGTATTACAACAATTCTTTCTTTCAAGACAACTTTCCACTTGTGCGAATTGTTTTTTTTGGGGGGTTGGATTGTAGCATATAACTTCTTCATTTCCAGGCATTTCCTGAGATAGAGATGATTCAACCAGACTTTTTGAATGCCAACAACGAGGCTTTGTTGTTATGTGCAGAGATTTGATGACTGCTCTCGTGGGGGGAGGGCGGGAGGGGGGGCCAGCTGATCTCGGTGCATCCATTATGCAACTACAACTGTATAATTATTTTTACACCAAATTTCTTTCTGTGGTTGGGTGAAAGAGAGAGAGATGAGAGGAGGTGATGAGTCATGACACTCCAGACTCCCCAAGCCTCCTTGGAAATTTTCAAATGAAGCTCATTTATGTTCATGTGTGCACTTTAAGCTGGCAAACTTTGTATGTGGGTTCTCATTATTAAATTTGTCTAATTTTAGGAAGTTCACTTTAATGCTACTTTCAATCTCTCTCTCTCTCTCTCAAAATAAGTTTCTTAGAAATTTTCTGTAAGAATTTTACATATAGTTTATATCTTTATTTCTCTCTCAACAAGTTTCTTAGAAGTTTTCCCTGGCCTCTGCCATTATCACTTGGCTATTATCACTTCCCATATCTTTTATGCTGAAGGATGAGTTCTACTTTTGCTCTAGATTATTGAGAATTTGTACTTTGCAATTAACTCTGGAGGCTATGTGACTCTTTATTAAGGCATCTTTTTCTGCCTTTTTTTTTGGGTAGGTGGGTGGGGGTCACCTCCCCTAACCGTTTGCTTCGAATATAGTCTTAGGTTCAGATCATTTCTGAAAGGATTTCTTACTCGTGTTTTAAAGAACTAAATCTTTCGTGTTCATATTTCTTGAAAACAGAACTACCCATTATGCCTTGATCATTTTGTTGAATGTTAGAGCACAAAATCTTTGTCATGTAGTGTAAATATTATGACTTTAAAAAGATATATTCCTCCAAAGAGTATTGTACTGTTCCATACGGCAAATTGATATATTAATATCGTGTGTATAATATATTTGGGGACCACTTAGGAAAAATTATGCTATGAAAAATTCCCTTGACAACCCATGGGACTCATCATCACAATTTAAATATTTTTACTTATGATTTCATGTGATTGATGTTTTTGCCTTCTTGCAGACCCTTACAAGTTTGCATCAAATTGCTTGAAGGGAATGTAATCTAGAATTGGATTCTTTGACATAAGAGTTGAAGCCTTTGGGCAAATAGGAAAGTTATATACTTTGTCAACATTGAAGTGAGAATCAAAGCTAGTACCACTACTTTATTGTAGACCTAATTCTCCATTGGATTGAGGCTCGTTGAAGCTGGCCACAATTCCAAGCACAACAAATGACCTCTGAAAAGGGTCAATGGGTCGGCTACATGATGACCTTTTTCTTTGGCCCTTTTCAGTTACACTTGAGGAGAAATTTGGTGGGATTCATTGGCATTGATTTTGAGCAGCTCCAAGTGGAGTAAGAGTCAAGACTATGTCAATAATGTTTTTCATCCCACATGATGATTTAGAGAGATTGGGTTGTAGGAGGAATGGATGCGGGTGTTCTTGAAGTTGGAAGTGAAAAGTACTACAAGGATTCATAACATGGGTCTCGAAAAGAGTCCGAATTGACCCTCTTGTAGGGCTAGGAATGCCTTCATTGGTCCTAAGCTAAAATCAATGGGGGAGACCATTGAGCAATGGGAAGGCTATTCTGTCCTCAATTGACTTTGAAGTTCTTCATGTTCAATGCAAGTGCAAACTCACAAATTGTGGCACAAGAGTTTAGTCTTTGTATGTGGATATATATATATATATATTTGATGAATGTATTCAAAGCCCATTGCACTAAAAGCAATGTCTGTGTCTGCTGCAACTTTTGGATGATATTAACTAAATTCATGTAAACACCCAGGTTCATGGATTAGAGGGAAACTTCAGTGTGAAAGCATTCAATTGAAGTGAGGAACTAAGTTGGGAATTGGGCTCTTTGTAGAAGTTTTGAGTACTATTGGGTAGTCAAGGAGTGATTATTGAATTCTCCTTTCAACCATTTGTACACCAAATCATGTCCTTTGTATTGGGTTTTCATCATCTTAAATGAACAATTTCTGCTCTTTGCAATTAGTTTCTAAAGATGCAAACCCCAGATTTGACCACGACTTGATGATAAAGAAAGATGTGACATGGAAGCTCACACCTTCATTTTTTTAATGGGAAAATTTCATCAGCTAGCTTTTTTTTTTAAATGCTGAACAAAAGTGTTTTTGAGTTGCCAAGTGCCAAAAAATTTCTAATTTTTCTTTTTAAATGTTAAATTTATGTATTATTTTCAAGAGCTGCAAATGTGCCACCTAGTTTTTGATTTGAAAGGAACCTTCAGTCTTGGTTTTAATAAAATAAAACAATTGATGGAATTTTTGGTTTGATTCTTGAGACCAATGCTTTGGATTTTAAAAACTTTTCATTGTGATCATTTTCACAAAGAATTTTGAACTAGTTTGATTTTAGATAAATCTAATTTCATCTCCATTACACACAACTAAACATATTTTTTTGGTGTAATATTAGTTTATTGAACTAATGCACACCATTCAAAATAGAGATAATGCATCATTAATTATGTAAAACTCATGGAATGCATTACAGTTTTTGAAGCATTTCCTTTGTAGATATTTACTTAATTTTTCAAGTGTAGTGATTTCTTCTACCATTCTTTTTAGCATGCAATTGATCAAATGTAAGTGACATGGATTGTGGAACTAGTGATTGTGGTACCAAAAATACACAACAAAAGTTATTGACATGGTTGTTTTCACCCCATTTCAAGAGATGAAAAAAAGATAATTTTGCAATGAAACCTTTGATCTCTTGAATGAGCAAGTAGAAAATGAAAGAAGTAACAAGCCAATGGCAAAGAAAAGACTTGTGGGAAGACCAAAAAAGCTCACATGTGATTTGTGACACCTAGAGGATTTAAAGCACTAGTGAATAGACACATCAATTTTAAAATTACATGAACTAGAACTTTAGGGTTGCCACTATAATTACAAGTAATGGATTGAATGGAATAAAGAAAATTCATGATATACCACATACTTTATCTTACCAATACTAACAACAATCCACCATGCCTTTTTGAGAATATAGACCAAACCAAATAGGGATACATGTGGTACCTATTGCTGGAAAAAGAACATGGGAAAGTAAAGGAGCCAAATAGATTCAAGTGCTTGGTGTAAAAGAGAAAAGACAGGTGACTATAGTGGCATCACTAACAACAAATGGTAATTTGCTTCCATTTCAAGTGGTATTTACAAGAACCATATAACAATCATTATGAAGTAACAATGCAAAAAAAAAACCAAATGCATTACAAATGGATGGGATTTGTCATAGAGTGATAACCACCAGTCTAACTTGGAAACAACAAAAGAGTTTGTCAACACCATCATGATGCCATATCTTCACAATCAGATTCAATAGCAAAGGTTGCTAAATAATCAAAAAATGGTGTGGTTGCTAGATTGTTTGATGTCCACAAAAGCAAAGAGTTTTCAGGTTGGATGAAAAAAAAACATTCAAACATCTTGGTGATTTATGTGCCAATTAATTGTACAATTACAACCCATAGACGTGATTTTACAACACCTTTTGAAACATGCATTCAAGATTACTTTCAATAGTTGGACCACAAACATCATCAATTCACACATTAACATAGGTGCAAATATTCATGTGGATTCAAAATGAACAACTTGAAGCCCAAATTTTATGGTTGGTTATATCATTTATCGACAAAGGTGAAAGCAATGAAATTGTGTTGATAAAAGGTTGGGAGAAAATAAGACTTACAAGGGTTTGGGATGATGACTTTCAACCCGTAACATTGGGGACCAATACAACAACTCCATTGTTTATAATCGTGTTAGAGATTGAAAAAACAATTGACGTTATGGATGATTCCGACCCAACATGTAGAAGAAATTACAACCATCATGGAGTAGTACTTACAACAAACACTAGCCATAATTTCAAACACAATTGGGTCAAAGCAAGATAAAGTATACCAAAAAAGTAGATATCTTCATTTTAACCTTGCACCTCTCATATAACTACCATAAAGTAACATCAAATTATGTGAAAGTATGTGTAAAGTAGCATTAGTTGGCTCTATTAAGTTTATAAGAATCTAATTCTAAAAAAATAAAAAGCAAATGAATTTTAAAAGTAGATTAAAAATACATTTGAAACCAACTAAACAATATGTGTTCAAACCTACTTTTTAGTTAAAAATTTAATGAAATTGATATGCAATAAGTTAGGAAATGAAGATCAACATATGTTTTAACAAGTCATCAAAACAAAAATCTATTTCCTTTTTGTAAGAACCTACTTGACACCTACTTGAATCCAAAAGCTCATAATGAAAAACATATGCCAAAAGCTACTTGTATTTTGAAAAACCTACTTAAAACCTATTTTTATAATTTGAAATAAGAAAATAAATGCACATTAGGGTAAACATATATTATATTCAGTCATTGAAATGAAAACATTCAATGTTCCACAAATCTATAATGGGTTTTTTTATTATTTTATATCCACTTGTTCCAGTTTTGACAAGGTGATCAAGTTGTTCATTTTATCTTGCTTACACCCAATTGCATAACCATTTGTGTAAAAAATCATAAGATTTAACATGAAAGAAAATGTCAAATAAAAAAACAAGTGTAGCGGGTGTAGTTAATAACATCAAACACGACAACAACAGTAACAACATTAGCAAACATGACAATAATAACAAGCACACCAACACACTAATAAATGCATTAATAACAACAAACACAACAATAGTAATAAATGCAACAACAATAATAGCAGGTGTGGTAATAACAACACGTGCAACGACAACAACAAGCACATCAACACATTAACACACACACCAATAGTAATATCAGTAGCAAGTGCAATAACAACATTAACATGCATGACAAGAACAAATGCAATATTAAGAATTCACACATGGAAACAATAAAAAGTGCATTAGCACATTAGTAAGAAGTGCAGTAGTAACAACATGCACATTAATTGGAACATGCACACCAATAGCATGAGTAAGTGCAACAACAATAGGAGGTGCAACATAACATTAACATTAGCAAGTGCAACAATATCAAAAGATCTAACAATTGGAAAACAACAACACGTGCAAGTACTATTGTAAGGTGAAACGGAAAGCTCATGAATTTTAATTCATATCTTCCTTCCACCTTCTTTTCCCTAATGTTTTTTTACCTACATCTCAAAACATTAAACTTGTTGGTGACAATGAATGTGAGACAATGACCTATTCACATGCACAAGCATAAACCATTTACTCATACTTGTTGACATTCTGCTTATAAAATATGATTGGCTTTTTGCTACACATTTCCATGTAAGTGTTAGAATTTAAGTAGACATATTTTTAAATGACTTGTGTGTCTTTGAGCCTTTAACAACATCCAAACACATTGTCCAATTTAGATGGTCACCACAAACCTACATGTTGCATTATCTATGGTTGTTGATGATGAAGGAACGACAAAAGATCACCTCAAATGGTAGGCGCAATTATTATGCTACAACCAAAAAGATGAAAGAAGGGTACCTCTTTCAAAAGCCATGGGTATGTCAAGCTTTCTTGTTACTCAATAAATTAGAAAATCCAAAGTTGCATGGTTCAACATTGACAAGCATGACCACAACCTAAGTGCTCCAAGTTAGGGAGCAATGTGCACTCCAAACCTTAAAATTCAATCTAAAAATTATTCTTCAAATGGGCAGCGTGCAATACTCTCAAGCTTTGGTTTTTGCACAATATAGACTTGCAACATGCAAGATTTCAACTACCCAATGAACAATTTTCAAATTTTTGACATGCATGGATTAAGGTTTTGATCATTTTCAACAAAAAAATCCTGTATTTTTCTGAAATTTTTGACAATTTTCAAAATAATATAATTAGCGTCAAAGTTGCCCATGGAGTACAATATGTAGTTTTTGTAATAAAGTTGTATTTATTTACCTTGAAAACCTAAACTTGTTTAAAGGGCGTAGCACTCCCTATTCCTATTGTAATTCAATTTTTAAGAAGTTGGTTGCTCGATTAGGTTCAAATTTTTTTTATAAAAAACTTGAAGCCTTTGATTTAAGACCTTAAAACTTAACTTATATCTTAGACCTCAGCCTGCTTAAATCCAAAAACTAGGAACATTGGTGGAAATATATAAGGATACTTAAATTTCTTTATCTTCATATCTTGTTCATAGTCATATTTGGCTAAGTCATATTATGGATGATCATCATTTCAAAGTAAATTATATCACAAAATTTAAGGGGAAAAAAAAACAGTGCTTCAAGCAAAGGTTCCCGATTCTTACCCCTTGATTCATGTGCAATTTTTTTTTAGGGGAAAATGTTTTATTGGCTCCATCTATTAGTTACCCAATATGATATCCATGACACTCATATGACCTAAAAGACACACAAAAGCATTCACATACAACCTTTGAACTTTGGATGTCTAGACTCCATCATCTTTGTCATTTGACCTTGTCAACTATCAATAAGGGTCAATTTCCATGTGGCCCACCCACCAAAGTATTTTGTGAAAAATAGTGATCAAGTGAGGTTTTCATGTGAATTGTGACACCCATTCAACAATTTTTATTTTTTGGGGGGACACTTTTAGGGTGGCATGGTTAGTCATGGACCCTCATCTAGTACACTCCAATGATACCCTAATTTCATTTTAATTTTGCTACTAACACATGCCAAGGTGGCACACCACAATCGAAAACCCCAAGTCCGTGTGAAAGGAACAAAGGTAATCACCAAAACACAAAGGCACAATGGTGTGGTGGAAAAAAGTTGAGATAACATGTGAACCTATTCCCACTATTTCTCCACAAATTCATTCCTTGGATGTAGTGGCTGGGTGGGCTACATGGAAACTGAGTCTAAGTATAAACCCTGGCTCCCAATTACATGCCTTACTAGCTTCCCATCCCCCTACCACTCCCAAGTATAAAACATACAACAAAATCAGGTGTCTGTTTCCTTCAAGACCAAAGGGGTTCACAAAAGGTAGTTAGTTACCTACTAAGTTGCAACCATGGGAATTAAAATAATAGAGTAACCAAGGTTAGAGATGGGTGGTTGGCTTGAGAATCAGACAATGAAGATAAGATCATGGGGGAGTGTATGTTTATGAAGCATACTATTTTTATGAGATGTTCACATGGAACATCAAATCTTGTAGAAAGAGAGAGAGAGAGAGAGAGAGAGAATGCCCAACTGAGATTATGAACCAAACCCCAGGACCTAGGTTTATCTGAAGAGTAGACTAAAACCTAACCCTAGTGAGTGTTGAGTATTAAAGGGTTAAGTGGGGGGGGGGGGGGGGGGGAGGTGGTTTACATTAAACTAGGTGCTACCTTGTGGAGGTTCATAGTGTCTTTTCCATTTCTTTTTACAGTTTTCTATATTCTTCTTAATTAGTTTTCTAACTTATGAACTTGTGGGTTTATTCCCAAAATAAAGGGTCTAGGATGAGGCCACATCATTCCATTTCAAAGCAATTGGCCACATCTGTGAAGACTGCCCAACAAGTAGAGACACCCAATAACTGTAAGCCATTGATTATTTAATAGCAATCCTTGATCTACCTTCACAATTGTACACACATTCCACCAAACTTTTTTCTATACATTTCTCTCATAGCTTTAATGGATGAGCTGTGTCTTACAAAAAACTTGTACAGGTGAGTGTGTATTGTAACAAGTTTTGTTTGCACAAAATCTCATGTGATTAAACTTCTTTGCAAATTTTCTAGAAGGAACATAACCTTGTAAATTACAATTATATTAATTGCAACTAAACAAGGTGGATGTAGTTTTCTTTTTCTTTTTTTCCCCCTCCCTTCAGTTTTTCAAATCTTTCCAAAGTTGCGCTCATTAATAACAAGATTTAGTCACAATTGGCTATAGAGCAGATCTCATAGTAAATTGTTTTCAAAATCTTTCTACATTGCACCTATCTATTATAGCCTAATGTAGAAATCTGATGATTGTATTTTTTGAAAATTGAAATCTGGGGAATTTAATCCATTTTTTTCAATGAAATCCTTTGTTGATGTTGTTGGGTCTTTTTTTACCCCTGCAAAATGGTGAAATTTTGCCACAGTAAAAAAAAAACCTTGGGTTGGTGCCCCAATCCATGTACAAAAATGAAGTTTGAAGTTAAAACACCAGTGGGTTGTTTTGGGGGAAAGAAATAACACATATCATGTTTCTCCTATGTATTCTAAAATCTGAAAAGATCCAAAAACACTCCTTGGAGTTAAAGCCCCCAAACACAAAAACAATAAAACCATGAAATCGGGTTACACATTGGTCAACAAATGACAATCCTACAATAAATACCTAACAAGTTTGGCAACAAATGAATGATGAGATGATGAGGTGAACAATGAGAGCATTGAAAGGATGATGAGGGTGTTGGAATGGATGACACAAGCATAACCAGTAGGGCTGATTTGGGGGAAGGGAGGGGGAGATGGTGGATGACACATGTAACTTTATAATTAAAATTCCCAAAAAAGAAATCTTCATTTGGCTCTTGGTGGCAATATCTCCCTATTTATGTACGATCTTTTGTGGTTCCACCATTTCTTTAAATGTAATTTGTAAAGTTTTTTTCAACATACTCTTAAGTTAATATTTGCCTATTCATGTTCTTCCACAAAAACATATCTTTAGCGCATGTTCATCCTTTAGAACTACTTAGCTTCTCATGACATTATTTGTTAAATTGGAATTACTTGTTTTATTTCTCACAAATTATGCATTATCAATATCCTTGTTCCTTGTATTGCCTAATAACACATCATTTATCAAGGTTTCCAAAAAGTTCAATTGAAATAAAAACTTTGACATTTTGCCTTTCAAAATTTTAATGTTTTTAATTACTTTAAATTGAAATGTGAGGTTATCATCTTCAACATAACTGGGAATAGCTCAAGCACATCACATCCCCAACCTTTTCAATTCAACTAGGTTGACGAAAGTGGTTGCCATTTCAAAATCTCTCTTGATTTGTCATTATCACATGTGATGAGAATTATGGTGAATTCCCCGGATCTTCAACAATGTTCAATTCTAAATTCATGAATCAACAATGAAATTCCATAGATGATATCATTTAGTAGCTCCAAAATGTTTTGAATTTTGTTATCATCTTTTTTGTTCATATCTAGACGAATTCAAACCATCATCTCAACTAAAATTGTTGGGATGAATGCAAATGCAGCTGCCATGAGTGTTGTTGGGTGTCCTTGATTTTAGATTACTTGGACTCCAAAGCCCAGAAATTACAAGGGAAGGAAGGAAGGTGGGTGGGTGGGTCCTTTTGAGAGCTTTGCATTTGCAGCACAAGTGACCACCACCATCATCATCATGGTTCATTCCTATTGTAAAGCAACTTCTAAGGTCAAATGGCTTGCTCAGGTGGTTTTATGACGAGGTTGAACAAGAGTCAACTCCAAGTTGAAATTTGTGCTCCATGTGCGTTGGTCGGTGTTGGCATCTGTTCTTCTTCGACTTTTGTGGCACTGGATACCCGTGGGTCATTGTAGGCCAACTGCTATAAGAATTATTACATCAAACAAGTTTGTGCATTTTTCTGTGTTATTACAACTGTTTTTTCCTTTCTCTCGTGCTTCTTTATGTGGCTCGTAGTGTACTATAGAGTTATGAGTTTAGTCAGTTTTAAATTGAATTTTCCAGAATTTCAACATAAGAGGAACAGCAACAACAACAACAATGCAAAGTTCAACTTTTGTTGTGTATTTGTAATAATAACTCTATGGTTGGAACAATCAATAAATAGTGTTTTTCTCAGGTTGAGAGAGAGAGTTTGATTCTCAACAATTTTGGCAAATATCAATAAATATTTCTTTGTTTTTTCAACTAGACCTTTTGCGAATTATTTTGTGCTGAACCATCAGTTGTAGGTACCGCAACTTCCTCTCTAGTTTCCCAAGTAAAGATTCAGCTAGACTTTTTGGATGGCAACAAAACTTGTTGTGATGCCAAGATTTGATGACTTCTCAGTGGGGGCCAGCTTCATGTATGCAACTACAAAACTGTATAATTTATTATACCCAAATTCCTTTCTGTGGGTAAGAGAGATGAGATAAGAGAAGTGATGAGAGAGACTTGAAATTCCAAATGAAGTCATTGCTGTTCATGTGGGTCTCTTGGGTCCCCCATCCTTCCCCTCTTAACCTCTCTTGTGTTCTTTAAACTTGCAACTTGCAAGCTTTGTATGATACTCATTAAGATTGTCTAATATAGGAAAATGCCAGTTCAGTATGAGATTCAAAGTCTATCTCAAGTTTCAACTCTTATCTCTCTCTCTCTATCTCTCTCAAAGTTTCTTAAATTCTTTTCTGGCTGAAGGGATTTCTTTCATATTGAGTAGAAATCCTCTCAAATACCATTTTTGTCTTTTCCGTGCACATGATACAAGCATTGATGCATGATGTATCATGTATGGAAAAGACAAAATGGTAATTTGAATATTATTATGTTAGTATAATGTAAAGGTCCAATAAATTCTTTCAAATAACTCAAATGTAATTAGAGTTGTCCGATTTTTCAATAAGGTATAAAAGAGTTAGCATTGGTAACTCAAATCACATGGAACAACAATTTTTAGTTACATAATTAGTGTACATTAAACGTCCTAAAAAACAAGCATTAACGGAAGTTGTATAGGTATAGATTTTAGTGTAAGTAACCCCTGAGTTGGAGCAAATCCAATCCATGCTTGGTGTGTAGTGTGGACATGGCTGATAGCCTTTCATCATAAAGTTTCATACCCATTGCAAACCCACAATTTGTGGCCCCAGAATTTAGTTTTTGAACATGAATATATCCTTGATGAATATCTACAAAGCTGATTGTGTTAGCTTAGGCCCGTTCTAAATTTGTAATTATGTACTAGTTTAAACATGAGGGGTTGTGTCTCACATGATTGATTCATAGTTGCATTTCCCTTTGAAGGCAAGGCATAGTATGTTTTCTTTTCTTTTTTCTTTTCCACAATATTCTTCACATTTTGCTACCAATTCTTCGTCCATGGATAAAATTCCTTAGTGGGTCCACTTGCAAACCAGCTCTGGTTCCAAATGCTTACACACTGACAATTTTCCAGTTAGTAACATGATACAAGCAGTTAAAAGTGGCTACATACACCAACTACAGGGCTAAATTTTATTTGTTTATAAAAAACCTTGCATACTTGAAACATGTTCCAAAAGTAACAATTTTGTGCCTAACTCCACCCCCATATTATTATTCTAAAAAAATTTAAGTTACACCTAGAAATTGCAAACTAACAACATGTTTAACCCCAGCTAGGAAAAAATATTATTATTAGTAAAATTTCAATTATTTTAAAAAGAAAATAACAACCAAATCCTGTACAATTCTGGCTAGAGGCCACTTCCTTGGTCCATGGTATGTAGTTATTAGTTACCTCTAAATCCCCATTTTGCAAAGCAAAGGACTAATAAGGAATGGCCTTATTAGATCAGGTGTCTTTCCTTCAACACCAAAGGGTCCCGAAAAGGATACACACTATAGCTATATACCTCTCCTATTCATTACATGAGGTGCCTCCCAAATTTATTTTATTTTTGCAATGAGCCACTTGATTGGCCCATCACTGAAAAAATGAAACTATGGAGGCTCCCCAAAATAGAGGATTCTATTTTGAAGTATAGAGTTCCTCCACTTTGGCCCACCTATGTAGATGAAAGGAGGACAAAACTTGCCAAATCATATGAGATAAAAGTGAGGTGCTATTGGGAACTCTTTGGGGAACATGTCAGGAACTGGGGAACTCTTTGCTTCAACACACATCAGACAATGAAGATAAGATTATGGGTGGTTTGTTTCGGACTATTTTTATAAGATGTTCATATGAAGCTTCAAAATTTTGTAGAAAGAGAGATAAGGCCCAACTAAGGTTTAGAGTTTAGAACCAAAGCCCAGAACCCAGGTTCTCCCAAGAGCTTTAAATTTTAAATCCTAAATCTATGGGTTGATGAAAAGTGTTGTATATTGAGTATGGTTAAATTGCCTTTTGTTTTTTGTTTTTCCTTAAAGAAGAAAATGTATCAAGTATTATTGGGGTTACTAGGGTAGATGGGGGAGGGAGGGGAGAGTTATATATGCAAACCAGGTCTTAGCCTGGGAAGGTTCATTATGTTTTTGCCATTTCTTTTTCAATTTCCTTTATTCTTTTCTTAATTGGTTCTCAATATTCATTCCCTAAATAAGGAATGAAGAGGGGCCATATCATTCCATTTCCAAACAATGGGCCACATCTGTCAAAGACTGCCTAAAAAGAAAGTGGATGAGACACCCAATAACTACTACCTATAGGCATTTTATATTATTGAATAATTATATCCCCCCAGCTCTACAGCCCACAATTGTTACCATACTCATGGTGCATTCACACTTGAAGTTAAGTCAATGTTAAATGAAAATATAGGTGCCATCCTAGATGGCAGCCAATGTTAAATAAACAATAGCTTAATGTTAATTGAATGGTAGTTTAATGTAAAATTTTCATGATAGCTAGGTTTAAGTCCTCAATGGCTAGCATGGTGTTAGTGGACTCAACACTAGAGTTACTAACATAAAGTGTGAATGTATCTTTATTCCACCAACCTCTTTCTCTCTCTGTCTCTCTCTAATGAGGACAAACACAGCCTACAAGTCTGCAAGAAACTAGTTGACAGACATGTTCTCCTTTCTTGAAGGTCAACTATATTCTGAAACTGCATTGAAGACAAATGAGAGATATGGTAGATGGGTAGGTGCAATCTGGAGAGAAAGTCAGCTCAACATGAAAGCTGGTTGCACTCACAGTTGACAAGTTAAACAATTCAACCAAAAACTAACAACACCCTTCCCCACCCAAGTTCCTACTTCCAAGTTCCTATTACCAACTCCAACCCATCACATACACAATACCTAGTTCCCTCTTGAGAAGAGACTTTTTGTCTTTCCTTTATTTTTTGGGTGGGGGAAACAAATATATATAAAATCCACAGCAAAAGAATTCAAAACTTTCTTCGGAAGATGAAAGAGAATTTTGTGCCAGAGAAACTTTTGTATTTTGTAAGTATCTTTTTTAGCATCTTCTAATTCCTGAAACAGATTTTGGATTGCTCCATCAGTTCATGAAACAATCTCAGCCTCATCAAGTAGTTTGTACTTACAATTTCCACACCTCTTTATGACTGCAGACATGCCCTATCTGTCTAGACTAGACTGCAGATTGTTGTGATGTATTAGTAATTGTTTAATGGGATGTCACTTCCCTACTGAGATTGTAAATTAAGGATTCAGATGTGTGGGTGAGCTCCTTGCGACAAGTCATGAAACTTTCAATCTTTTTCAGTGATTCCATAGACCACAACAACCCAACCTGACTCATGCATTGGTCCTCCTCCTCCTTACCTCTCTATATATGTGCAGATCAGTAAAGAAGATTCATTGAAACTCATGTTTGAAAGGGGTCTTGAAATCCCGAAATAGGGTGTGATGAAATAGGTACTACCACTTGGTAGTGTGATGAGTCACTGCCATCTTTGATTCACTTGACTTTCTACCCATATTATATCATGCAGGGATCTTCTAGAACCAGAATAAACTACCTACAGACCTAACCTTTTTTTTTTCTACCTTGCTTTGTTGTTGTTGTTATTGCTGCTGCATGCAAGGTCTTAATTTCCTTCCTCTCATTATATCATATCATAGCATAACATTAGTAAGAATTGCATGAAAACCACAATAATGGACATGGTGACAAACATGTGCATCAGGATGGCATGAGCAATCTCTTCAGCATTCAAATATCAACTATAAGTCCTGAATAGCAGTTGAAAATTACTACTGGCAGTGTGACAGACCTCCTCCTCTCTTGTCTTCTTGCAGCCGCAAAAGAGAGATCCTTTTTTCTTTCATGGCTTCCAAAAGTTCATATGGGTTATCACGATGGAAACCTGGAATATGAGTTTCATGACATAATATATGATCTTCCAGGAGGAGCTGGGTGTGTGTCAGCTTATCATTAACAAGGGGGTGTGTCACACTGTGGCCTTGCCATTTACATTTTAAAAGTACCTTAAAGCAAAAGAAGAATTATGGAAACTCAAATATTTCATCAGGCAAAAATATAATCTTCAAAAACAATCCTCTAAAAGAAACCAAAATCCTTCAAAATATTGTAACTTTGTAACCAATCTCAAGTTTCAACACAAGCCAAACTATCATCTTTCAAAAATCCTCATATATAAATAGACCTATTATTTATTACCTAGGGGCCAAAATCCCTTAAGCCACTATACTCTATAATGAATTTTAGTTAAGTGAAAATTCACTAGCCTTTCAAGAGAAAAAAAACCAATATCCTTGCCTTGGTAGGCAAGGCCAACAAATTTCACCCCTTGAAATTCAAGTGATGGAAAGGGGCCAGATTGAACTCGTACCTTCACCTTCATGAGTGAGGCCTTTTAGTGGTCATGTTTAACCCAAGAAATCTTAAAGTTGGACTTAGAGTCTTAATTTAGTCTTAGAGCCAGATGTTTACTATGGTTAGAAGCAACCTCCAAAAATTCAGGATTTTCATCAAGGGGTATAGACGGGGTAATAGGAGGCTCCAATGTCTTTTAAGTCAATTCTAACTAGTATTAACTAGATGATGTGACAACATGTGATTGGTTGAAAAGTTTAAACAATTGTGCCTAGATTGTGCTATAATCACACTTTACACTATGTCATATTATTTTGCAAGCATGAAAAACATCAGTTACCCATTTTAAAACATGCTGAAATTTTATTTATATTTATTGGATTTATACAACACACATTTTCAATATTATCCTAGTTTATGAGAATTGTAAACATGTTAAAAAGACACTTGTTACAATTGAAGTGTCTAATCATAGTTTGTTTTTATCCCATGGTATCAATGTAGATGCTAGTTCACCCAAGTCGTGGAAAAGGGTGTAGTATAATATTTGTTTTTTCAATAGTTAGCAATTTTTTTATCACTTACAAATATGGACAAACATCTACATTCAACGGAATCTATTAGCCATTGGATACGAGCAAACTAGTGTAAGGTGGGTACCTAGTTTGGAGGGTTAAAACCAATGTTGGGCGGGTATCAAAAATGTTTGCAAATATCATCCAATTATCCCTATTTTAAACTTTTAGGTATCACTTTTAGTGATACCTTGATTGAAACTCTAATCACCATTTTTCACTTTTATGAGGACTAGATGAATGAGAATTAAATTCAATGTATATATATATAATATATATGGGTGAAATAAAACCCCTTACCCAAGTCAAACTTTCAAAGTATTGGGTACCTTAAATTATTGGTTGAAAGTAGGGCTTAGGGTTTGATGTTGAATGGGAGCCACTTTCCAATAGTTGTCTTCTTTTCTTAAATCCTAAATGCTTGAATAAATGGGGGCTTGAGTCATTTTCTCTTCCTCTTATGTTGGTTTCTTCATTCTGTTGCAAGCTTTCAATCCTCTTGTGTTCATTGTTCATTTTTGTTTTGTTCTCTCTCCCTCTTTTTTTTTTTCTCTTTTTTTTTTTTTCTCCTTCCTTTTTTTTGTCTTTTTTTTCCTCCTTTCCTTAATTTCTTTTTTTCCTTCCTTTCCTTGCTATTGTTTGGCGCTTGTTTTTTGTGTTTTGTGTTTCATTGCTTCACCTTACTATTACATGTTATTTCCTTCACACTTCACCTTATTGATGCATGCTCCATCCTTTGTGTTTCGCCCTGCTATTGCTTGTTGCCTCCTTCATGTTTCACCCTACTACTATTAGATGCGTCCTTCACATTTCGCCTTGATACTACCTACTTTCTCACGCTTCACTTGTTATTACCTACTCCTTTGCACTTTCACTTGTCGTTACCTATTGCTTCTTTTGTGATTCACCCTACTATTATTTACTCCTTCCATGTTGTGCCTTACAACTACTTATTCTCTCCTTCGCATTTCACCTTGCTACCTACCTACAACCTCCTTCATGTTTCACCCTACTATTGCATGCTCCCTCCTTTATGATTCACCCTAGTATTACTTGCTCCTTCTTTTGTGTTTTACCTCACGACTACCTTTTTTCTCCTTTGTGTTTCACTTTGCTAGTTACCTACTCCTTTGCATTTCATCATGTTGTCTTTGTCATGGATGCCAATGCTATGATGTTCAATTATTTAAATGTTCATCCATGACTTACATAATAAATTTGTATTTGACTTTTAATTTAATTTCAATTCAATATTAATTAACTTCCAGTTAAATTTAAGTCCATTTCTAGTTTATTCTTAATTCATTTTTAGTTAAGTCCTAGTTCATTTTTAGTTAAGTCCTAATTCACTTTTAATTAAATCATAGTTCATCTCTAATTAACTCTTAGTTCACTTCTAATTAACCCTTAATTCATTTTTTCTTTCACTTCAAGTTAATTATTAATTCACTTTCAGTTAACTTTCAATTCACTTTGAAATAATTCTTAGTTCAATTTTAATTCACTATCAATTGAATTTTAGTTCACTATCAATTGAGTCTTAGTTTATTCATAGTTCACACATTGGTGCACATGGGCACACATGAGCCACATGTAGATTGGAAAAGAAATTTCCTTAAATAAAGGTAGAATTTTTCATTACCTTTAATTTATTCACTATTAACTTTGGGTACATTTTTTGTCATAAACTTTTTATATTTTTTATTATTCTTTGCAATATAATATTGTTGGATTCATATTTCACATGTGTCAAATTTTTATTCTTGTTTGTTTTGTTTCACAATTTGGATTTAGAACTAAGCCTTGTTCTTGTTTTGGTTAAAAAATATCATAGTATTGGTTAGTATTGGTTATTTTCATGCTTGCAATAACTTCAACCTAAGGTATTGTTGCCACTCCCTCCCCCCTTGTTGTTTATTACTATTAAATATTATTTCCCCCCTCATCCATTTTTGCAAATTAAAGAGTTTAGAATAAGCTTGGAACTTCAAGTTTCTTCAACCTAGTGAATTTTCTTTTGATCTTTTGTCTTTTTGGTTTGAATTTTTAAGTTTATTTCCTAAACAAAAACATTTTTTTTATTTTTTTTTCCATTTTTTTTATTTTATTATCATTTTTTTCTCTTTCTTTTTGTAATTTTGTAATTTTTTGCCATTCTAGTTTATTTGTGTCTTTATTTTTTATCTTTTCTCTTTTTGTGTTTATGTGTGGGATTTTAATCTTTTTCAAATAAAAAATTTACCCTCCTATCATGATGAAAGAAAAAAAAATGATTTTTTATCAAAAGTTTTTAAACCTTAAACCCCATTTCTTAAACCCTTACCATCTTTGTTTCTAAATATTTTACTTTGTTTGAAAATAGTTTCTCATTTGCTCATTATAAAAATTGATTTTTTTTGGTATAGAGTCTTGTTTTCTCCATTAATTTGAATATATTCTTTTGAAAACTATCAATGGATTACTCTTACGATGATGAAAATAAAATAAACCTTAATGATGAAACAATTGAAATATGCATAAATGATGTAAATGTGGCAAAAAAATCTAAAGAAAATCCTAATGTGCAAACTAAAGAAAACATAATTAAAAATTATTGGAATTCCTAGTTTTTCAAATCGGAAATATTGATTAAAAAAAACCAGATTTGGACAAGACTCAAAAAAACCCCTTGGCCATTTTGGACAAGTTGATTCTAACATGTCCAGTGTAATTAAGTGTTAAGGGCATGAAAATCCACAAGGACAAAGGGTGAAGGAAAGGTCTAAATCTAGCTTTCAAACAAGCAACAAAACAAGACTATGTTATTCAAAACAAAAACACACAAACTAAAAACAAGAAAACAAGATGTGCAAAACAAACATGAAAACAAATATTTATTATGCTAACATATGCAAACATGAACATGAAAAGAACATGACAAGGCTATGGTGCACCATCGTGCTTAAGATTAATGTTGAACAAACTAAAAGAAATGAGGGGACCTACTTCTATTTATACCCCTTTAAGGACCTAGCTCAAGGAAGCTTCCAAAGAGGTTTCTATGTGTGCATCAAATTAAAAAACTTATTAAGAACCTTCTAAATTGAGAGTCAATTATGAGTTACTTTTAAGTTAATTAAAAGTTATCTAAAAGTTACTAAAAATCAACTTAGAATTAACGAGAATTAATTAGGATTTAATTATGACTTAATTAAAAATTAATTAAGATTTAACTAGGAGTTAACTATGAATTAACTGTGATTTAATTGGAATTTAACTTGAAGTTGACTGAAAGTTAATTGGGAGTTTATTTGGACTTCACGAGAACTTAACTAAAACTTAACTAAAGTGAAATATGAATCAACTAGAAGTGAACTATTAATTAACTATGACTTAATTAAAAATTAATTAGGATTTAACTAGGAATTAACTATGAATTAACTTTGAGTTAATTGGGACTTAACTTGAAGTTGACTGAAGGTTAATTTGGAGTTAATTTGGACTGCACTAAAACTTAACTAAGATACAATTAAAGTGAACTATGAGTTGAATGGAAGTGAATTAAAATTTAATTCAAAGTTGTCTAAGAATGAATTGAAACTAAATTAAAAGTTAAGTACATGGATGAATAATCAAATGTATGAATTCCATGGCATTAGCATATGTGACATCACCTCCCCTCCTAACGATGAATTCCATGAAGAGCAAACTTGGGGCTCGTTTGGATATTATTAATGAAAGTTATGCACCTTCTCCATGGCATTTGATAGGTTTTTAATTGGCTCCCACTCATATCATACCCATGTTAATGAACAAGATATTGGAAATGATGATCATATATCCTTGAATATAAAATGTCTTCCACTTCATATTCATGTTCACCATCAATTTTAATAAGTGGAAAGGGATCATGGATTCTTTTTGGAATGGTAGACATGTGGTAAGGTTCCAACAACAAAACATGAAACACATGATGGATTCTCATAGAACCTTGAAGCTTAAATTGGAAAGCCATGACATTGATTTGTTTCACAAAAAGGAATGGACTTAACCTCTGATGATCCAACTTTCTAATGGCCTTGTTGTTTTGATATGTTGTTGTTGAAGCCAAACTTGGTCCCCGACCTTAAAACTAAGTCAAGTTCCTTCCAATGTTCATTGGCATTCTCCTTGTATCACCTATGTGCTTCTTCAATGTTAAATACAAGTTGAGTTCAAACATTTGTTAACCACGTGGCCCAACCTTTAATTGTTGGATTCATGACTTTGTGCACACCTTGAATGTCAAATTTTGGGTGCAAACCATGACTTGCAAATAAAGGTGTTTAATGGATTGATGAATGCATTGTGTTGTTGTAAGCAAATTTTGTCATGGCCAAAAGTTTTAACCATTTACACTGATGATAATTAGTTGTGCATCATAAATATTGTTCCAATACTTGATTGACACATTTAATTTACCCATCTATCAGGGGTGGAAAGTTGATGAAAACTGCACTTTCACACTTAAAAGTTCAAAGAGATGCTTCCAAAACTTGGATGCAAACTCAAGCCCATAATCAAAAATGATATATTTAAAAAAACCATTATATTGAAAAACATGATCAATGAATAACTTGGTGTTCCTTCCCTATTAATTATTTTGGTACACAAAATGATATGAGCCATCTTTGTCAAACGGTCGACCACCACCAAAACAAAGTCATAAGAACTAAAAGGTGGAAGGTCTATGATGAAATCCATGGAAATTGAAGACTACGGGGATGCAAGGATCAACAATGGTTGAAAGAGATTATGAAGGTGATGACGAGGATTCTTTGTTCAATCACAAACATCGCAAGATTCAACAAACTCCTTCACATCATTCCAAAGTTGTGGCCAACACTAATCTTTAGACACAAACTCCATGGTCTTGTTGAATTCAAAATGGCTTATAACCAAAGCATCATGCCTAACCTAAAAAACTTGAAGTCATGTAAGGCCATAAGGAATATACAAAAGACCATCACCATAAAGTAGACCATCTTGAAACTTGAACTTAACATGATCACTAAAAAAATCTTGGATTTGATGATGACTCCATAATTAGCTTTGGATGACAATAACAAGAGGGTGTTTCTTCAAATCTTCACGAATTTGACAAAAAAAGGTTATGTCGTCAAGAATTACCTACAACGCCTAAAGTCAAAGATGTTTAGGCTTGAACATGATATCACATTATTGCTCGTAGGCTGCATATCCCTCCTTAGGGATGAAGTATGAACGACAGGACAACGCATTAGGTTTCCCTTAATGGCACCCAAGGCGATATGTGATGATGACAAACTAAAATCAAGACAAGGACAATGTCCACTGAATTTGGTGTCGATTCAAACATGAGTTGTCATGAAATATTGTAAGTTATTGTGGTTTAAATACACATGTGCAAATTCATTAAGGTGTACCAAAATTTTGTCACAACACCACTTTTTTATATTTTTTACTTAGTTCTTTTTACCATGTAAAGACACATTTATGGATGATTATGATGGAATCTAAAATTATAATATTTCAAAATATAGTCATTTTGAAAATTTTGACAACTTTTGATTCATTATTTTTATGGGGATCAAAATATAGGGTTAAAAAATATTGTAGTAGGGACTAAGCCCTTTTCGTCCTATGTGGTACACCTTAAAGGATTTTCACCCCACAATATGATTTTCATATTGAACTCCTTCAAGAAAATGATGCCACTTTTCAAAAGTATCCACAATGGTTAAAAGTTATTTATTATGAATCTCATAATTAATCTCTACCAGAAAAAACTTACGAGAACAGAAGTTGACAAGATGAAGATAATTGTCTTCTTCAAGTTGTGAGAGTACAACGTTTATTACAAATTTAGAAGCATTCATTTCCAAAACAAAATATTTGGAAGGGTCCACATGAATCAAGAATGGGCAGTTATGAGAAAAAACGTTCAAATATTGAAAGGCATTATCAACTTCAACTCCCCAAGATAAATGTCGATCCTTCCTAGTCAACTAAATAAGAGAGGCCACTATTGAAAAATAATGGGCAATGAAAAATCAATAAACGTTGACAAATCCAAAAAAACATTAAACATTTCGAATAGAAGTTGGAGAAGCCCAATCAACAATGGTTTGCACTTTACAAGGATTCATGTGAATGCCATCTTTAGAGATGATGTAACCCAAGAATTTCACTTCAAATTGATGGAATTCACACTTTCCCAATTTGGCATAAAATCTAACCTCTTGAAACTTTTCCAAAACTAGACATACATGGCGTTCATGGTCCTCCATGTTCTTTAACAAAATGAGGATGTGATCAATGTAACAAACCATGAAATCATCCAAGTATTCATGAAAACTATTGTTCATCAGATGTTGGAAAATAACAAGCACATTAATAAGGCCAAATGGCATCACAACATATTCAAAATGGTCATAGCAAGTTCTAAATGTCATCTTCCATTCATCACCATCTTGAATGCGCATCAAGTTGTATGCTCCGCATAGATCAAGCTTGGTGTACACCTTGGCATGATTAAATTAATCCAACAACCCTAAGATTAGGGGCAAAAGGTAATAATTCTTGATGGTGAGTTGATTTAGTCCACGATAATCAAACATATTAACAAATAACCATCTTTCTTCTTGACAAAGAGGATAGGGGCATTGATTGGAAACTAGTTTGAATATTGAATGAACCCTTTTTCAAGATTCTCATCGAGATATTCACAAAGCACTATAAGTTTGTCTTGTGACAAATTATAGATGGGTCTGGTTGCACTCCTTCCACAAGATTAATGGTGTAGTCATATGGTCGATGTTTGGGCAAGGTGTTTATATTTCTCTTCTTAAACACATCCTTGAATTCTTGGTATTGAAAAGGAATTCCATGTTGAGACATGGCTCAACATTTGGTGAAAGAAGAACATAAATAAAAAATTCATCTCCTTTTGTGGCAACCTTCATGAAAGGTTTTACTCTAACAAATAAAGGCTTGGGGCACCTAGGCCTTCTTGTACCATCTAGGTCTTCCTTCTACTTCAAATTATGCATGTTTTTTACAAGGGTTTCACACTCCAAGGCCTTGTACTATGGTGTTTCAAAGTAAAGACTTTTCATATGCCAATCCACTTGCATATTATGTAGAACAAGCCAAAACAATCCATTGATGACAACATTTCTTGGAAATGAAATGACATTGAAAACAACCTTGTTGGTGTGGGAACCAATGGTAACATCTAATGGCTTAATTTCATGTGTAATTAGTCTTGATGAAAGGCTCCAACCATCAATGACTTCAATCGATGTTAGTGTGTTCTTTTCCACTAGAACCAATTTATATTATCACACTAATTCCTTGTCCATAAAACATGTTGATGTTTATCCATCATCACAAGCTTACTACATTTGATGATGATTGCTACCAAGAAACATGGTGCTAGGTTTGAAGATAGGTTGGGACCATTCTCATTACATGACGCATCAAGGTCCAACCTTCTAATCCCTACTAAGACTAGACATGTTCATTTTCTAACTCCTCTAGTTGTGTATTGGTAACAAAGATGGTGTGTGTTGCATATGGTTCACACTTCTTTGGACTCTCACAAGCAACATGACTTAATTATCCACAATATATACAAAGATTATTTGTTTGTCGACATTGTTTTTTTTACTCCGAGGGGCTTGAATCTTGTCTTACCAATGTGCATGGGGTTGTCATTTGGCAAGGTTGTCAAAGGTTGGGTTGGCGTTGTAAGTGGAAAACTTTTTATGTTGCTAGTGGTGCAAAATTATTTGTGTTGTTGATGTGGGTTCATGGCACCTTTCTTATTGACGTTTAAAGACCTTATTGTCACATTGAACAACTTGTGCAATGGCCTAACTTAATGTTGAAAGGTTTGGCAAGGTGAATATCAAGTCATTCACATCATTTTACAATACAACAAAAGTTCTCTTTTAAGTCGTCTTTTATGACTAAATTTTTGTCATAAAAGATAGTTGAACATGACGACATTACAGTCAAATCAAACCAGTCATTTCAAACAAGTAAAAATTAGTAGTTAAGTCATATTGGACACAACATACTACCTAGTTTTGTCTAATGTGGCATGTTTGATCTAATTAAAAAGTAGTATAATGATACATAACGCGACCATGTGGCATGTCTAATATGTCTAAAAAGTAATATAGTGTTACATGACATGGTGACCAAGTGGCATGTTTGATGCAACTAAAATCTAATGTAATGTTATTTGATGTGGCAACATATCATGTCTATTGTGACGAGATTATCTATAATGCTAACAAATGGGAAGGATAGTTATATGTTTATTTTGAAACTATTGTTAACTTTAGTTGACATGGATGGACATCTTTTTGTTTTTTATGACTAATCTACTAGCAATCATTGCTTACAAGAGACATTTGTCTTTTTTTGTTACTATATTATTTGATAGCCCTTGCTAACATGGATACATGTGTAACATTTTGCTTGGTTACTTTGTTTTTATGTGGCATGTCTAATATGTTGGGTATGTGGTATGAAACATAAAACTGCATTTTACCAAATTTAGTATTCAGGATTCTACAATATCCAATTATGTTATGTGCGTATGTGTAAATGTTGGTTGAATGTGTGATATATGTACACACATCCCACAACACTTACACATACACATATAACACATGTAATTATGATCCAGATGTTTAAATGTTAAACCATGTAAGATGCAACAAGTTAAACTCATTCATTAATTTAAACACAACAACATATTGTACACCAACAAAAGATAAACAACACACAAAAAGGCATGTATAACAAAGTAATGTGCACAAAAATGCAAAACTTGTGGCACATAAGAGTAAATATGTTAAATACATAACTATACCCCAATAAAAAATCTTAAGTAGCTCGAAGGTTTGAAGGTATGAAGTTTATCCATTGCACAATGTATAAAATGTAACTTTCATGGAAAAACTTGTCAAATTCCAAAGCCACAATATTACATATCCTATGACATTGCCTACAATGCACAATGGAATTTCATGGTCAAGATTTGGAAAGGCAAAGATGTAATAGCCATCAAACTTGAACTCACAACTACATATAAGGTTTTAGCCAACATTGCATTATTATGATGAAGAGCATCCCCACCTCCAAATTCATGAATTTGCCATATGCACAAGGCTTTTGTCCTACTTGGTCCATGAAGAAAATGGCTTCATTTGGCTTATATTGCAAAATATACGGAAATGATGTCAATAACATTAGACAACTCTACAAACATATAATCTACATCAAGCTATCCATTGAATTCACAACATATTATTGCTTGAAATGTGGGATCAATCATGTTAACCAATAAGATGATAAATCCCACTTACAATCTAAGCATAAATACTAAATGACGCATAGTTTACAAATGGAATCAATTACCTTACAAGTGGATCAAGTAAGGTTATTATAATTAAATTCTGCCATCTTGAACAATTGTTCCCACTACGTTCTTACATAGTGAATAAAAAATGGCTTGCCTTCAAGTGAGTCTCTTGAACTGTGAAGTAACCTCCTTTGTTTGATTTAATACACCTAAACAAATATTACATGTAGGTGTACCCAAAATTGTTGCCCCTTTCACCAAAATGGAATCCTCAACCTTCTAAATGCCTTTGACAATGCCTTTGACTTGCAAAATTACAGATCCATGTAAAAAATTTGGAACATATGCTTATAACTATGAACTGTAAAATAACATTAAAACAAAAGAAGATAAAATAATTGAATGAAATCCAAATGTGCTTGAGTTTAAAGGGCACTACTAATCACCTAAGTCAAAGGAGACCATGCATAAGTTTTTATGAACTTCCAATGCAAAATTTCTTTGGAAGCATGCTTCTACCCATGTGGGTGTGAACCAACATAGGTTAAGGTGTTGGGAGTCTCAAAAAGTCCAAGCAAGTAAAGCCACAATGTGCCCAACAAGTAGTTATTGTCATCTACCTCAAAATTGAAAGGGTAAGGCATAATATAGGAGTAGGGCACGTTACCCATACATTTGTAAGGGCAATCAACTATTAGCAAAATATTACGAAATGTCAACTCCTTAAGCCTTGGACTTATTTCCTGAAACACCTTATCCACATTTTTCAACACTAATGGTCGTTTTTTATTTAATGGATGACAAACACATGTGCTTTCACATTTCTCACCACCCCACACAATGAGCTTAATATTTTACTCTTCTCTTAAAAGTAATTGAACAATAAGAGTCAAAATGGTTTGTGTTGTTGATGACCAAATCCCAGTGTCAAACCTTGACACATACACGGTCAAAAATTGATAATAGGTTGGTTGTGGGCAAACCATCTTATTCCCACACCGAACTGGATGAACAAATGGCCCTCGCTTATGTTGTGATAAAACATGTTGGGTAATACACAATAAACCATTCATGTCTAAAACCAAAAGGTACCGTACCATATTAATGGCTTTATCTAATGGGGGAATGTAAGCCGCCATTGTTATCTCTGAGTTCACCTCTTTAGGAACAGAGGTACTACCAATTGTTTTTATCTTAAGCACTTCAAATATGCTTCACATGACCCAATGACACCTTCCCATCAACCCCCAAATCTACCTTCCTTCATGCATGTGACCATGTGCGCCTTTTGATGGGTGAAATCACAATTAAAAGAGCCAAAGGATTTGTTGACAATCAATTTTTTATGTATCATGTCTACTTTGAAAATGTATCACATATAACATTTAAATGATATAAATATACTATTTTAAAATATATGTTCATTTACTTATGAAGTTATCATCCTATGAATTAAAATCATTTCATTGTGTTATGAAAGTACTTTTGCATATGCAAAGGACTTGTAGGCAAGTGCTAAAAACAACCATAAAATATGAATGTGTTTTTTGTTATTCAAACCTTCACCAAATGCTTTCAAATTTTGTATGAGCTCTAATATACTTCACAAGAAGTGGGCCATGTATCTAATCATTCAAATATATTTTTACATGCTTGTATTGAAACCTTTTTACATGACTAGTTAAAATGGTTTCAAATGTGCTTTATGATTAAAATAGTTCATAATTTATCATCGTGCTTAAAAGAAAAGTTGTACATTTGATTCTAATGTAGAGCATGATGTAAAAACTTTAATTATTTACTACGTTTTGGGTCATATTTGGCCTCAAATTTGATATATCCAACCATTATCCAACTTGCAAAGCTATTTTTACAAATGCATTATAAACTAATACAAGAAGGCCACATGTGTAATTTAATCCTTGAAAAGGACTTAAACCTTGCCTCAAGTGGTTCCTTTTATTATGATTGCACCCCTATATTATTTAACTTCACACAATCATTTGCGCCATCCTTTAAAGATTGATGAACATGCTTGTTGATGGGTGAAAACGCACTAATTAAGGTGCTACACTTTGGATGTCTAGGAGTTCATTGTTCATAGTTTTTAAATTTTCAATTACAAGTTATTCCAATTGATATGTGTAAATGATGAAATGGGATTCATGTCAAGAATGAACTCACACATCAAAACACTTTATTAAAATTTCATGGTCAAATCTTTGTTATTCAATTTGTTGTGGACTTTAAAGGTTGTACATAAACACATATCCGGTCAAGGATAAATTAAATGGACTCAATACACCTTAATATAATGTCCTTTATGATTAAATGATTCAATGGTAGTATAATATTGTGGCAAAGTGATATTAAATAAGACAATTTGAAAATATTTGATGATTAAATTTTGAGATGTATATCAAGTATGAAGCTTCTGAAAGAAGTCCTTCATTTTTTAAAAATAATGATTTAGATGCTCATATTTCAAATATAAAATTATCATAAAATAAGCTAAAGATGTTTAAATCCTTATGGAAAAATATCTTATAACACCTTTGCCACAATACCCATATGATTCAAAGTATCATGGTTTTGCATGTTTTTGTCATACTTTCCTAATGTATTTTATTTTGGACGAAAAATGGATTATCACAATGTGCCATTTTTGTTCCACCCTAACATGCTTTCACCTTCACCTCCTTGGAAATTGCCAAGTCTTTTGTAACTGGATTAATTGCAACAATCTCAATAGAAGGATCTAGTGCATCTATATTCTCATCATTTGGCATATTCACTCCCTTTAGTGATGAAGCAAGCATACCCCCTTAATTCCCACTCACCCAATTCATGTTCATCAACCCATTAATTTAATCGTCACTTGTAATTACAAATCATTAACTTATAAAATGCCAATAGTTGCACACCCCCCCAAAGGACCATTGAAATCGAATATTCAAGTGTCTTATGCAAATTATCACCTTAAAAATGATTGGACATCGACCACAAATATTATTACTACAAGCATTGTTTATGTAATTAACACAATTACATACCTTAAATAGGATTACAATCAAGATCAAGTTGAACTTATTGTGCTTTCATACTCCACTCTATTCATGTTGGCTAATTGTTGATGTCCTTCATTGCCTCTTAGTTAGAGCCTCCTAATTGTATGCTAGTTGACTTTTTCATATATTATAGAAGTTCCACCATCATATTTGACATACATTCTTGCCTTTTTACCAAAACATTTGTGGTGGTTTTCAAATCTTTAAGTGTCTTACACAACTCTTCGTTAGTGGCCTCCATTGAATCAAGATGAACTTTTAGCTCATATATGTGTCCTTGTCCACTAGTCTTTGACTTCCATCCAAATTTGCCATATCTTTTTGTAAGTCAATCCACACATTTAAACATAATTCCTTGAAAACTTTACAAACCCATTATGGAACCAAACTTGATTTGTTAGTTGGAAGACAAAATGTAGCAATAAAAATCTAACACTTGTGACAATAATTTGCAATAACACAATACATACCAAAATCTAATTTCACACAAACATTCCATGGAAACCTAAAAAATAATGTAAATGAAAAAAATTTAAGAAACTAAAATAGGAAGACAATTACCACATATTTAATATTCATACAAAACAAGAACTAATGGATACATGGTTGTTGCAGACATGGAACATGACTGATCAATTTGGCAATCAAAATCGAAGGTTAAGATACTTAATTAATTTTTGCACAATGTTACAAGGAAAGATTAAAAAAACACAAATAGTATATAGATCTGTGCAATGTAACATTATTGCTAGATTTAGAAAAATCATGTTAGGAGAGAGAAACACCTCATGGTCCCCCACCTTTGTTGTTTTGCGCTTTATGCCTTATACCGTTTCACACTCCTTTTGAATCTACCATAATGTGGGGGGTTTGCTCAATTCCTCTTCCTAGACTCTAATCAAATCCCACAATTATAAATAAATTGGAGTGATAGTTGCCAAGGAATCAAATTTTACTTAACATTTGTTCTTCAATTCTAATTTTTCCACTTTGTCCAACATTGGTTGCATTGTTTTGCATTGCCCTAATTTTGCTCATCTACCATTTCAATTGTCTCCTTTTGTGCCAATACCTTTTTCAATTGATTCTAATGCAACTTTGAATAATTTCAAGGGCAATTTTCACCCTTCTAACTTTTATTTTTTAGCCATGCGCACATACTTTTCAAGACAACTATAGCTTGGTCCTTGAAAAACTTATAAGCCAATGGATAATTTAGGTAATCAAATTGTTGGTCCAAGGCATCTTGAATGGCTTCCCATTTCATTAAACGGTTGCCTTAAAATATCATCAATGGTAGGATTTAACTTAAGGGCAAAACCTTTAAGAGCTGATAACCAAGTAGTACTACCACCACCACATGGTCTCCTTGATGCATCATAATGCACAATAGGTGTACGATTTTGTCCATCAAGTGTGAATTCAATGGTTAACCTTTTCATTACCTTATCCAGTTCTCAACATCGAGCTTTTTATTCACTTGTAGGATGATGAGTCCCTAACACAACGCCATTGTTATATTGGGCAAAAGCAGCTTTAGCTGAAACAACACCAACTAGCATTGTTATCTTAGGTACACTTAGAAATTGAAGGGTTGAGGACAACTTTTTGCAAGCTGAGCTCCTTTTTGCAATTGTGGTTATGCCATTAATGGTGGTGGACCTTCAACCATGGTGCATTCAATTGAGAAACATGTAGATGGTTTTTTAGGTCTAAGAAAAGAAGATGATCATGTAGGAACTTGCAAATTAGGCCCAAGAATAAAGGTTGTTGTTGGAACTATAGCTTGCCATGTTGTAAACACTTGTGGATTTGGGCCGGGTGGCAGTCCTATAGGAAGAAAGGACCATCGTGCAAGTATTTTTTGTGCATTGGGATGAACATACCATCTAGGAATTTGTTGCGATGGTTGTGCATTAGCCATGGATATTAGTGTTGTAAGTGGAGGCATACCCCAACTTGGAGGCATGGTCCAATTAGGTTACCATTGCCACCATGCATGTGTCATTTGCCACATGCCAGATAACATATGGGCTTGGGGCATAAGTGGCCAAGATGTAGGTGGCAGTGGGGCTTGGGGCCCACTTGGAGCTGGTAAAACAGCAGATGCTAGTAGAACTTGAAAGTCAACTACAAAAAATATAGAAAGTCCATAGATTAACAAGAACCACAATTAAAACAAACACGTGAGAATTATAGTGCTAAAGTTTTTGTGGAAATTACAAACATGAACCTCCACATATAAATAGCAAAATGTTTAATTCATGAAGATGTAAACCTTTTATAGTTATGGAGCCTGTTGTAATAATTGTAGGTTGCACACGTGTGTTAGTTTCAGGAATGGGTGCCATGGTTTCCATTTTTGCATTTGTATCTTCAAACATTTTTTTAAAAATTGGTCATTTTATGGTTGTACCTTCATCACAATTTCTAGACTCATCTTAGTGTGAGGATTTGGGATACGATTCACATAATGGTTTTTTTTTCAATTGGTGGAACACATGTTACTTGCATTTTCCAACATTTTGTGACGCACCCCTAAGCTCCTTGATGGACTCAATTATGAATCCAAAGGTGAACAATGGAAGGAGAAAAAGTTGGGGTGCGCTCCTTGGCTTGCAGTACTTCGGGGGTAGAAGGGCGTGTTGGAACGTCAGGATGGGACTAGGAAGATTGAAAAGTAATTCAATCACTAACACGGACTTGCACAAACCAAACAACAAGTTCGTTAGTGCCTAGTTGGAGCACTTTGGTGCATGGATGAGCCATGGGCAACCACGGACTCATAAGATTGACCACGGCCTGGACTTGAAGGAAGCCACCACCTTACCCCTTATAGTATATACTTTGTGCCTGGCCATGGGACCAACACCCAAATGTCATTGTCCCGGGACTCCCAAGTGGGAGTCTTAAAATTTTCACACCTCACACTCTTACGACTTTGGGGCCCCATAGTTTTGTGTGCAAACCTTCGATTGAAATGAGGTCTAAAACAAAGTTGTAGTCCTTGTTGAGAGCTTTTCAACGATGTGTTGCAAATCACCTGCATGCAAGGAAATTGGGGCAAACCCCAACTTTTAGTGGTCAGGAGACAAATTGGTAGTTTGGCTCTCGGCCCTTCTTTTGGCCATAACTTGTGTTTGAAGTGTCCAAATTGGTCATGCGAGCCCATTTTAAATATCTACGTTCCAAGAGATTTCCAATGATGTAAACAACTCTTCAATCTAATAAGTTTTGACCCCTACAATCGTTCTTTGAAAATTTGGGAGTCCATCAGGACTTAATTCCCAAAATGAAAGCTCACTCGGTAATGTGAGGGTTCATTCCCTCACACTCTCCTACACTCCCGAGAGCATGAGATGTGATTCCCGGGTTTCCTTTTTGGCCCACATCAATTGCGAGCCTTTGCCTTGGTCGCAAGCCCAAGGCTAAGGTTGCAACAAACAAAAGGTGGGTAATCCACAACCTTAATCAACAAGAAGTGGGTAATCCATGACTTTTTGAAGACTTTTCCTTTGAAAAAAAAGGGTAATCCACACTTAACTCCAAAAATAATCTAATTCCTAAATGACTTATAAATGCAAAAATAGACGTAGAGCTATCGAAATTTGTTCAAATTGTCAGGGACACAAAAATGTACACAAATGAAAGATAAAGGAAAAGTTTAAATATAACTTTCAAATAAAGAACAAAATAGGATTATGCAATTCAAAACAATAACACATAAATGAAAAACAAGAACATGAAATGTGAAAAACAAATGTGAAAACTGATATTTATTATGCTAACATATGCAACATGAACATGAAAAAAACATGACAAGGCTATGGTGCAAGATCATGCCTAAAATTAATGTTGAACACATTAAAGAAAATGAGGGGTCCTACTTATATTTATACCCCTTTGGGGACCTAGTTCAACGAAGCTTCCAAAAGAGGTTTTTATGTGTGCATTGAATAAAAAAGTTTCTTGAGAACCTTCCTAATTAACAGTCAACTAAAATTGAATTGAAAGTTAATTGGAACTTAACTAGGAGTCAATTGGGAGTTAATTAAAATTAATTAGGACTTGATTATGGGATAACTAAGAATTAATTATGACTTAATTAAAAGTTAACTAGGATTTAACTAGGATTTAATTCGAAATTGACTGAGAGTTAATTGGAAATTAATTCATATTTAATCAAAATTTAACTAAGAATGAACTAGAAGTGAATTCTGAGTTAAATGGAAATGAATTAAAACTTAATTGGAAGTTAAGTATAAATAAATTAAAATTGAATTGAATTTAAACTAAAAGTTAGGTACATGGATGAACATTCAAATGAATGAATTCCATGGCATTAGCATCCATGACATTAAATGGTGTTTTGACTCATAAAGTAAAGACCATTTCACTAGTCATTTTGATTATTTAATAGTGGACCATTTGATTAGTCAAATAATTTAAATAGTTTATTTAAAAAATAATTACAAAAAATAATTTGTAGATAGGCCAATAGGTAGGTAGGTCATAAAAATGCAAATAGGTAGGTGGTAGCCTAGCGTAATGTAGTTTATATACCTACCTTAGCCTAATTTAATATAACCTATTTAGCCTAACTTATTTATCTTAACCCCCACAAGCATGTATATAAATTACAAATATTAAGAATTGAACCCTTAACCTCCCCAATGATAAATCAAGTCCTTAAACATTAGACCACACCATCAAAAGGTGTTCAATTTTTGTCAAGTTTTTTATTTCACATGTTTATTTCGACATGTCACTACAAGACTATGAAGTATGTATGTAGGTATGTTGTAAGAGGTAGGTGGGTCGATTAGTAAATAATAAAGTAAATAGGGAAATAGGCAAGTGGATAGTATTTAAAAGAAAATAGGTAGGTTGGTAAATAATAGGAAGGTTTAAAATTTTTAAATAACTACGTTGTAGGCTTAAGGTGGTAGGTAGGTAGTACCTAAAAGAAGTTACCTAGGTCAATATATAAATAGGTATATACTACCTAGAAAAGGCTACCTAAATCAATATGTAGGTAGGTAGTATAAAAGAAGCTACTTAGGTTAGTTAATAGGTAGGTAAATCTGTTGTATATTATGGTAAATAGTAGGTAGGATGCCCCATTTAACTATGATAACATTGGTCATATTGATTAAATGTTTTACTTGACTGAAACCCTGGGATTGGCCATTTTGACTAAGGTGATGAAAATTTTATCCAATTTGATTAGATGTTTAAGTTAACAAATAGTCAAATAGGTTAATTCGACCAAGTTGATTGGTCAAAAAATACACATGTCATTCATCCCCCTAGCCTCTAGTCAAAATGTATATGTTCACTAATAAAGAAAGGCCAATTAATCAACTTGGACCATTTGAAAAGCTAAGAATTCTAGTAGTGGAAGAAATGGAAAGTGAAGAATTAATGAAAATGAACCTCAAAAAGTTGCATGAAAGAAAAAATTTAGAAACTTCATAGAAAAATATTTTTATTTTGCAGCTTTTATCGTGTAAATGATAATGAGGAAATTGATTTTGAAAATGCACAAATCATGCATAGTATATTTTATCAAAAAAGATTTAGTAACTACAACAAATCCAAAAACACAAGCAAAAACTTAGGGATTCATTTATTATTACAAATTGATTAGAATAACTATACTTTAAAAAATGTGGATGGAGATCACCTCTTGTTATTTCAAAGAAATTTGAAGAGGAAATGAATAGTTTATTGAAGCAAATAAAGAAAAAAAAACTTGCAAAAAAATTAAAATAAAAATAAAATATATATTTCTAGAAGGTCAATCCCAAAAACATTTGTTGTGAAAGGTTCTTTCTAAAAACAAGATGTGCCACAAAAAAAATTTCATGAGGACCTTGGTCTTTTAATTGTCAAAAACAATTTACCAATTCATTTGATTTAAAGCATATGGTTGAAACGTTTGCACTACTAAAAAAACATGGTTTGTACACTACTAACATCATGTTTTAAATGACTATATAATCAATATCTATAATACACTAGTAGTTTGAAGCACTATTACAAAAGTGGGGTGTAATTTACTAGCCTAAATGACTATGGGATTTTAAAAGCGAAATAAGTTCATTGCATTTTACTAATTTCACCTTGGTGAAGTTATTTCACTATAATATCATTATATAAACATCATGTTTCATTGCTATTTAACATAATTCACTATTATAATTTATTGTAATAAATAGATTTTTTAATGTTTTAAAAAATAAAATTTATTTATACTACTTTATGATATACCCTATATTATTTTAAGTTATTTTAATTATTATAGCTTATATTTTATGTTACTATAGGTTATTATAAATTATTGTACTCTAAACTATTATACGTCATTTTACTCTAAGGTATTTTAAATAATTTATTATAAGTTTTTAAGTTATTTTGAATTAAATTATTCAATTAACTTTGAGCTATACCTTACGTTATTTTATTTTAAATTAATATACTTATTTTAAGTTATAATTTAAGTTATTCAAGGTCATTTTACTTTATGTTAAATATAATAACTTAAAATAATCTAAAACATAATATAATGACCTAAGGTAAAATAACTTGGAATATGAAATAATAACCTATGACAAATAATTTAAAATACTTTACAATATAATAACTACCAATAGCCTATGATATTATAACATAGAATACCCAACAATAATTTATAAGACAATAATCACCAATAGTTGTAATATACATATAATAACCAACAATAACCACTAATAACCATTAATGAAATAACCATCAATAACCACCAATAAAATCATCACCAATGGCTTATAATGGAATAACCATCAATAGCCATTAATAACCACCAATAGCCATTAATAAAATAACCACCAATATCCACCAACATATATTATTAAAATAGTCATCAACAACCATTAATACAATAACCACCAATAACCATTAATAGAATAGCCACCAATATCCACCAGTAGACATTAATAAAGTAATCACCAATAACCATTAATAGAATAACCAACAATAATTATTAATAGAATAACCAGCAATAATCATTAATAGAATAACCAGTAATAGTCATTAATAGAATAACCAACAATAATCATTAACAGAATAACCAGCAATAGTCATTAATAGAATAACCAACAATAGTCATTAATAGAATAACCAACAATAATCATTAACAGAATAACCAGCAATAGTCATTAATAGAATAACCAACAATAATCATTAATAAAATAACCAGCAATAGTCATTAATAGAATAACCAACAATAATCATTAATAGAATAACCAGCAATAGTCATTAATAGAATAACCAGCAATAATCATTAATAGAATAACCAAAAATAACCATTAATAGAATAACCACCAATAATCATTAATAAAATAACCAGCAATAATCATTAATAGAATAACCAGCAATAATCATTAATAGAATAACCAGCAATAATCATTAATAGAATAACCAGCAATAATCATTAATAGAATAATCAACAATAATCATTAATAGAATAATTGTTATGGACCGGCTACAAACAAGTGGAGAATTACAAAACAAGACAAATTTTATTGATCCATCAACTTGTGTTGATCTGCTGAAGAGTTGTTCCCTAGAACATCTCCTTTTATTACCCTGAACCATACTAGTCCCAAAATATCCTAGGCCATGATATTGCCAAAAGTATCCTAAAATATCCTAGGCCATGACATTATCCTCTCCTCAAGCGACATCTTCCAGATGGAGCCGGTTTGTTAGGATACCGTTGGTGAAACCGATTAACTAAGTCTTGGGCATGAACTAGGTTTCTAACAGGCTCCCAAGTAGCTTCAGAAGGAGGATAACCTCGCCAAAAGATAAGGTACAGGAGCTTTTCATGAATCTTCTTGGAGTCCAAGACCTCCTGAACTTCAAATTCTTCTTGGCCTTCAATTTCGACTGGAACTGGGGGTTCTCGATGACGTTCTGGGATCGGGTTTTCATGATAGGGCTCAAGCAAGGAGACATGGAAAACATTGTGGATTTTGAACTGGGGTGGAAGCTCCAACTGACAAGCCACTAGACCAACCAATTTGGCGATTTTGAAAGGTCCGAGGCATTTGTAATCCAACTTGGCACATGGGCGAGTGGTAGCAATGTTTTTTCTGAGTACCCAGACCTTGTCTCCAACCTTGAAGTTTGGATGGTCCTTGCGTCGGCGGTCTGCTTGCTTCTTTTGCCACTCTTGTGTTAGCTTGAGTTTTGCCATAAGGTTTTGTTGAACTTGTCCAAGCCTCGTGGCCCTTTCTTCAGTCGAAGGGTTTATGGAGTCCCCATGAATTTCAAGGCTGAACCTGGGATGAAAACCGTAATTAGCAAAGAATGGACTGATCCTAGTCGATGCATGCGTTGTGTTGTTATAAACAAACTCTGCTTGAGATAGTAGGTCCAGCCAGTCGGCCTGTTGGTAGTTCACAATGCAGTGAAGGTATTGCTCGAGTGTCTGGTTTGTCTGTTCGATTTGTCCATCTGTCTCAGGGTGGAAAGTTGAAGATAGCCGAATGTCAACTCCAAGAAGCTCGAATAAGCGACGCCAGAATTTGGACGCAAACTGAGGACCTCTGTCGGACACGATTTACTAAGGGAGTCCATGCAGTCGAACAATTTCGTCCAGAATTAACTAAGTTGTCTCTTCTGCCGTGATTGACTTGGAATAAAGGGTGAAATGGGCCATTTTGGTGAGTCGATCGACCACAACTAGTATTGAATTCTTGGCTCTGACAATAGGAAGGTCCGTGATGAAGTCCATTGTAATAGATCCCCAAGGTCGGCTAGGAATCGGCAGGGGCTGTAGGAGTCCAAACGGGCGATGCCTGGGAGCCTTAGATCGAACACATGTATCACAAGACTTGACATACTCCCGTAGCAGCTTGTTCATTTTGGGCTACCAATAATTCCTTGACACTAGTTCGTGAGTCCGTGCCATTCCAAAGTGACCCGCCAGGGTGTTGTCGTGGCATTCTCTCAGGATTTTTAAGCGTATAGGTCCTTCGGGTACATAAATCAGGTTATTTCGAAGGAGAAGTCCGTCTTGCTGCTCAAACTGATCCAGATCATCACGATTTGAGTTCCTTCGTCGTTCCTGGAGTTCCTTCTTGATGTTGATAGCCCAGGTGTCTTCCTCGGTTGCCATCTTAATGTCCTTGACAAGGTTTGAGTCTGGGAGGGTGCTGATTGTTGCTGCAACTCGAAATTGCTCGGGGTTGAGTAAAGTCTGGTTTTGCTGGCCGTAGGCCTCATCCCCCGCTCGAAGTTCATATTTTGAACGACGAGATAGTGCGTCAGCTTTCCCTTGCTGGGTGCCGGGTTGATACTGAATTTCAAAGTCGAAATCAGCTAGGAAGATAGACCAGCGTGCTTGGCGACGATTCAAGGTCCGATTAGTTGTGAAATAAAGGAGATTCTTGTGATATGTCAAAACTTGTATTGGATGTTGAGCTACAGCAAGATACGGTCTCCACTGTTCGAATGTCGTGATGATTGCCAAGAGTTCTTTATCGTAGACCTGATAGTTGATTTCGGCCATGACAATAACCACCAATAATCATTAATAGAATAACCGGCAATAATCATTAATAGAATAACCAACAATAATCATTAACAAAATAACCCCAATAATCATTAATAGAATAACCAGCAATAATCATTAATAGAATAATAGCCTTAATAAAAAAAACCAATAGCCATATATTAAAATTGCTTAGGATTGCCATAAATAATTTAGGGTGAAATAATATAATAGACAAAAATAACTTAAGGTGAAATAACCTATAATAACTTAGAATTGCCAATAATAACATAAGGTAAAATAACCTTCAGTAGCCAAAAATAAATTATAATAGATGCGAGTAGCCTAAATTGAAATAATTTATAATACCAAAAAAAACATAAAATAGCCAAAAAAATTTACAATAATAAAAAATATTCTAAGGTGAAATAAGCTAAAATAGCCAAAAGTACCTTAGAATAATCAAAAGTAACATAGGGTTAGAAAACCAAAAATAACCAAAAGTAATTGAAAATAACTAGAAATAAGCATAAATAATGTAGAGTGAAAAATTTTTAAAATATGAAAAATAATCATATAATAATTGAAAGTAACTTAACATAGGTAGTATTATTATATGAACAAAAATCTTATCCATTTATTTTTTTTAGAAATTCAAAAGAACGGTGTTTGAAATGTTATTGAATAATGATATTCTATTTTGGTTTCGTTCAAATGATTTTAAACTTTCAAATAAAAATAAATGTACATTATGTACATTATTGAATTAAAAAAAAATTCAAATCATTTCATTTAAACAAAATCTTAATAAGATATGAATTTTCAAAGTTTATGTTTTTGTAATGTTTAAAATGAAATATTTGATAAATAGAATGTAATGTAACATATTACCACAACAAGCGGGGTGGCTTGAAAGTGTTTGCTTTCATTCCAAAGGTCAAGGGATCAATGAATGGTGTTGTGTGTGGTCAACAATGGTATGTTGACCAAATATTCTCTTATTAAATTCGTATAATAGGCGCCTAGGTTGATTATGTGGCTTACTTACATAGGGTAGGTAGTGACATTTGTCAATAAATTATAGATTTAAAAAATCATGAAATTATCAATAATATTATACATTAAATAATTAAATTTTAATTGATTTCTATGCTGGTTAGTTAATTAACCAACAATTGAATGGTTTGATAAATTTGTATTTCATTTTAGAGTAACCTTGTTTCATTAGGTACTAGTGAAACAATTCATAATCCGTACCAACTAGTCCTGTTCACTAAGGGGTTAAATAATTTCATGAGGTAAAAATGTTCAAATTCACTCAAAATCTAGTGAAAACCAAATTGAACTAGGACGTATTTTGTAGTAGTGAAAGTATGTCAAAAATATTTTGGAAACATATTGGCCAAAATGTGTTAAAAAATACTTTTACATTAGAAAGTTTGATATATTAATATTTTAAAAATAAATTTAAAGAAAAAACATTTTATAGAAGCAATATCCAAGAAAGTAGAAAAATCCAAAAATTTTCTTACTTTAAGCTTACTTTTTATGAAATAGATGCTTGAAAAGGGAAAAAAATCTATTTGCAAATTTGAAAAATCTATTTAAATGGACATTAAACATGTAATTTTTTATATCGTTCAATAGTAAAAATTGGCCATTTGCAATTGGTCTTTGCAACTAAAACCTAATAATCATGTTGGATAAGTCGCATTGACACAAGTCACAAATAACAACGAATTTTGAATGAAAGAAAAAATCAATGAAATACTCCTTCATCTTTTGAATCATCATATATATATTATTACTTGCAACTAGGATGCGACTTTTTTGGTGAACAACGGGAACAAATTATGTGTTGCCACCTGCCCCAACTTTTAATTATTTTAATTTTTTTTTGAAATAATCTAAAATGTTTAATTTTTATGTTTGGATGGTTTAAATTGTGACACGTGGAGCAATAAAAATTTGCCGTGTAACATATTTAATTGAATTTTTTTAAATTAAATTTAAATCAATATTTAGGTATGTAGGTTGAACTAGGTACCTACCTACCCACCTATGTTAAAAACCTATTTAAATAAAATCTATTTACCTACCTAGGCCAAATACCTACTTAGGTAGGTGGGTAGGTAAAAAAGTAAGCAAGTAAATTAGGGAAATAGCTAGTTAGGTGTAAGTACATGAATATTTATATTTTGTTTTGTGTTAAATCATTTTTATTGGTTCATCCCATATGTCCATGTTTTTAAATATGAAAATGAAAAACAAAACATATTGTTCATATAATTTTCAAGATGAAAATAAAAGCCAAAACGTATGGGATAAACTTTTTAATTGCAAGTCATTCATGACTAAACATTTTGAGTCACAAATTGACTTGTATATAAAAAATTTATCCAATATGTTTTGGCTTTCATTTTCAATTTGAAAAATATATAATTAAGTAGGTAAACGATAATTAATTATCTAACTAATTAGCTAATTAATGAACTAATAAATCTATTAACTATTTAATAAAATTACTAATTATAAAATGAATAAAATATAGACCAATAAATTTATAAACTTGCTAATTAATTAATCAACAACTAAATTAAAAACTAATTGATTATATATAGTAATAATCATAAATATATTACTTAATTTATTTGCTAGATAAACAGTAATAATACTTAATTCTAATCATATATGAACTATAATAATCTATCAACCAATTTAGTAACTGGTAATTGGCTAATATATTAATAATTAGAATATTAATAAATAAATAAGTATTATTGAGTAACCAAATAAATTAATATAATAACTGAAATATCAATAATTAATAATTAATAGTTATAATTATAAATATTGAGTACTAGTGTTTTTAGTTTAATAATTTAATGAAAACCTAGCTTAAGCTAACTATTTTATTATATTTTTCCCATTATAATTTTCATTTTAATAGTTCATAATAAGTATAAATGTAAATATTTAATAATTAAAAATTTTAATTCAATTAATATTGTAGCTAGTTGGTAACCAAGGTTAACTATTTTATTGTTATTATTAACATTATTACCTCACTCATTATAGCTATATATGAACTATCACAATAAATTTTTTAAATTTTTAATAAATGTAATTTTCCATTTGTATAATAATTTATTAGATTTCCATTCTAACTACTATAATAATTATCATAAATATAAAATAATAAAACTGAAAATAAAATTATATGTCAGCAATAGATTATAATCATTGAGTAATCATAATTAATAAATATTAATTATAATTTGAAATATAAAAACTCAAAAATTATATATTAATATTTCATAATTGATTATTTATAATAATGTAATTTGTAACTAGCCTACACTAGCTATTTTATATTATTATTATTATTGTTTATGATTATGTCAGTTGTTAAAGCTATTATGATGTATTATATTATATTTTTTATTTTTAATAAATAAAAAATAAAATTTTGACAAGGACATTATTCATTTGAAAATAAAAATAATTAAATAATTAAAATATGTAAGATTTTTACTAATTATTAAAGTAATTATATAATTATTTTTCCTATAATTTTAATATCATCATCATTACGATCATTACATAATTAATATGTTACTAAATTTTAGTCAAAGATTTTTGAATTAAATTTTTTATTACATGTAATTATTATAAATACATAATGTAATATGATATAAATAATAATAAAATTTATTTGTAATAAATTTATGAAATACATTAAAATGGTGTCAATAAACTTATATTATGGGCACAATATATTTGGTAAATATCTTACATAAAAGTTTAATATACTCAAAATATACACTAATTAGTGTAACCATAATATCAAGGCCATTTATGCTAATAATAATACTTGAATACACATGTAACATGGTTGGTCATATACATTCAAAATATACATTTATGAATCTTAATACACCCAACTATATTCCTTAGAATTCACAAAATACACCTTTGTATATTGATAAGGTTGCAACTAAATTGGTCACATTTGCAATTAATGGGACATAGATTGTTCTTCTTGGATTGAAAACCAAACTATATGTTTTTTAGATGTAAGGATGAACATCAAAATAATCACAAATTAGTTGTAGTGTAGTTGTAAATATGACCAACATAAAAAATAGTTGGAAAAATGTCCAAATGTAGTTGCAAATAATAGTGCATTGACATAAAATCAAAGAATATGCCCATATCAATCATTGGAATAAATAATAGTTTAAAGCTTACTATATGAAGCTGTATTTTATGGCTACTTTCCATTTATGCATATAAGTAACATGGAGTGTCTAATTGATCATCTTTCACCCAAGAGGCATTGCAATTTGTTTTTGCAATTTTTCTCTATTATAATAGACAAATTATTGTGAGGGTTATTAGTTGAATGTTTCCACCTTTAACTTGGTAGATTTCTCATATTATTGTGGGTTTTCGTTTTCTAATTGTTCAATGTGTGTTCTTAACCAATCACATGGACATTGACTACCTAGTGAAGAATTACGTTATGCAATTTCCATGAATTTAAAAATTAAGGAAGAAAATAGAAAATTTCCTTCATTTAAAACCCCAATGGATGATGATTCAATTGTTGTTAATGAGTTGGCTTTGATGGCTTCTAACATTAGAAAGGAGGTTTGTGGTGTGTTGGATTTTTTCCTTTCATTCTCAACAAAATATGAAAACTGAAAAACCCATAATTTGATTTCTTTGATGTTAAACCTTAGGTTTAAAAACCTTTGTATAATATCATGTTCTTTTGGACAAAGCAAGGTGTTAGTCTTGTTGAAGAATATGATAGGAAGTTTTTATATTCTATGTTAGTCAATGTCATAAACATTTGCATCCTTTGAAAAGGTCAAATGTACACATTACATTGACCAAGATAGTTTTGACCAAGATTGTAGTTTGGACATTTTTGAACAAACTACAAATATAAACGAACTAGCAAAAAAAGTTATTAAGGAGTTGTTGATTTTTAAACAATACTAATTGGATGTTAAAGACATCAAATGTCTTTTTTAATGGCGGGAGAAATATGAAACAATGTTCCTTACTATTGGTTCTTTTAATTCGCCAAATTTTTGGCATTGTTGGATCATAGATTAAAATTAAAAGATTTTTTTCCTTGGTTGGAATGCCTATTAACCTTAAGAGATGTCATTTGCAAATTGATATTTTTAAAGTTGATATATGTGAACACAAATTGGCTTAATGACCTTAGAGTAGGATATAAATATCCATCTAATTTAGTAAAATTCTTTGAGAGGGATATAGATTTAAAAGGAAAGTTAGAAAATTTTAAAAATGAATTTGAAAGGGATAAGTTGTTGAAGTATGAAAATATTACAAATAAATTCTTGGTTTAAAAATTATATATTTTTAATAATACTTATGATTTAAAAACATTATATATAATTTTTTTTCGAATTATTATTATTTTAATTTCTAAAAAATAATAATTGGTTTGTGAGAACCACCAAATGAAAATCGAATATCCTCAAATTTATGAAAACCAGTATTGTGAAAATTAATTTATTTAAAAAAAATATTGATACCCTGACTTGGTGTATATATATTTACAAATAATTAAAAGTGAAAATTGGAACCTTTTTTATTCATTTTGTGAAAATTGGAACTGGTGGATATCAAAAAAATCCAATACTTACCCAACATTAATTAAAACTACCAATTCTTGGAATCAACTATGATTTTTGGAATTGGGTTTCAATCTTTTAAGAACAAAAATTGAGAGCTTAATTTTTTTGAAGTATAATTTTTTTTGAGTAAATAAAAATAATAACAAAGGGGCTAATTACTAGTTTTGGTCCAAGTTGTAACCTGAAACCAAATCAAAATCAAGGCTAATTTTTAGAACTAAAATCATAATCATAAATTTTTTTGGGTGAAAAATCAAACTTAGAATCAAATTATAGGTTCCATTTTTTTATGAACCATAATTAGAACAAACCCATTCTAATATGCTTTTGAGGTTCAACTGAAAGTCTTTCATAAAAATCAAGAATTGTTAGACATTAATCTCAACTTGAACACATGAGTAGGGGTTCAAAAGCCAAATATTATTGTTGGACAACACTAATTATTACCATTGTTTAAATAGGTTCCCACTTTGGCAGGTATATACAACTCATCAATTTTGGTTCTAATTAACAAGAACATGATGTAATTGGAATTGGAACTAAAATTTTGAAAAATCAAATAAAGAACCAAAATTGAAATTATGAATTCATTTATATAAAAAAAGACATTTGAATCAGGGAATAACCAATAATTAATTGTTAATTTTAATTTCAATTAATAAGAATTGGATTCGAACTAAAGTTCATTTTCAAAAGCAATGTAATTCACCATAAATATTATATGGCCTTATAATATGAAATGCAAGCCTTAACATGAAAGTTTTGATGACTTTTAACTTTTAGTAATCCATACTAGATTTAATGGACACACTAGTGTCATGTCATTGATGGAATCCAAAACATGTGGGTTTTGGCAAAAAAAAATAGTGTAGGTTGCATTATGCATATTAAAGTTATTCGTAAAGTACCTAGGATATGGGGTTCTAATCTCATCTTTGGTCAAAATAGAAAATGAAATGCAAGAGGTGATTGATGCAAGACTAACAAAATAACATGGGTCAAACTTGAATGACCACCAAAATCTATGGTTATCATAGTTTGATCATATATCTTATGTTTTCACATGCATTATTCCAATAAGAGATGGTCGGTAGTGGAGAGAGGAGCAAAGCAAATGAAAGCCTTAATTTTTTTTTCAATTCAAAGAAAGGAGTGGTGAGAGCTTTTTTGTACAAATTATTTGGAGGGAAGAGCAATATGTATGTTGTTTTTTAAAAAAATCATTAGAAGAAAGGAGCAACAAGAATTCACTTATTCTTTTTCATGTTTTCAACTTGAGTTTTGAAATTAGGCCGTTATTTGGGTGACTTTAATAATACGTCATGATTTTTGATGAAAATGTAAATTTAAGCCCAATGTAAGATTTGAAACCATTAAGTTGTGACTTTTGGTGGACCACTTTCACCATAACTCCATTTCACTATGGGGCATAGTGGATTTTTAGTGATGGGAATATTTTTTACTGGAATTATTTTTCAGTTTAGGTTTTTTTTAATAAAAATTATGTGAAATGTTTAAACCATGACTTTGAGTATAATTGGCCCATGTGAAAAATTGTTGCAACTACCCCAAAAGAGTATTACACTTCAAATTATATGTTTTGGATCTTGTTTTTAATCCTTGTATATATGACATATATATAATAAACTTGTTGTATTGCACCATTAGACACTTCCACCCAATTTTAGTTTCAATGGAATGTGATTCAAAGTCCCATTCCAACATACATTGACTATAACAAAAACCCATTGGATTTGTCTAGTGGATTAGCTTGGTGGAAGTGTTGGCCAAGTGCAATTGTTGGTCTAATTGACATGGTGGAATTGTTGGTGTACTAAATTGTTGATCTAGTGGATTAACTTGGTGGAATTGTTGGCCTTACAATAATTTTTTTGGTCCAATGCATTGGTCCATTGTGTTGAACTTCAATAGTTCATGAAGGTTAAATGGTGCATTAATGAAGTCCAATGTCCTTAGGGTTTAAGTTTGTTCCATGAGTGAGTGCATTTAAAGGTGGACATATAATGGAAGTTTATATACATGGCGTTAACATGATTATGATTTCATAGTGGTTTCCAATGTGTTTCAATGTGGGTGGTTTAGGATGGGTTTCAACTTGTGGATTGGGAAAACTTGTTTATTTTATCACATATCTTAATTGCTAGATTTTGCATGTACATGAACCAAATTACGTCCAACAAATATATTAAATCTTATTCATTATCAATCCATGTTTATGAATGTACTTACCTTGACTTTCAAGTGCATTATGTTGGAACACATGTATTCAACACCCGCCTCCATAACAACAACAATGCAAGTTGCATAGATTTGTATTTTGTTAAAAATCACACCTAAAAATTAAATCAAAATTGAAACATGACCAAAATCAAACGTAAAACAATGGAAACAATGTTGTATTTGATCATTCAAATATAACTTTTTGAATCACAAACAAAAGTAATCATTTCATACCATATTTTCTTGCTAAAATATTTGAAATTCATTACAAAATATTTAATGCCCATTTGAAAGCCTTCCAATGGTGAATAGTAAGATTTTCATAATGCAAGCATTCATTATGAAGAAAATGGAGGTTTTGTAATTGGGCTTGCAACTACATTTTTCAATTATAATGATCACTTACGACTCAATATAGAAATATTATGTTAGTTGCAATGGACATGATGTGGTGTATATAGCATTCCATGTCATCATACATGGTGAATGAAATACATGCAACTTACTACAATTAAATTACAACTAGAAGATCAAAGTATACGACTCATTCCCAAATGTTTCCACAATAAAACAAACATGAAAAATTCATCAATCTTCATTAATCTAGCATGGGTGAAAATAGTTCAACTAATATGGAACTACCTTCCAACTAATGTAATTTCAATGCATATATTATCTTACAATAAGAGTTTGGTTACTAGGTCCAAAACAATCATATGATCATTGATTTTAATATTACAATGTGATTATTAAAAGTGGTGTATGTATTGTTTATAAAACTTTGTTTGTTAGTGTATTAGAATGGTGTTATGCGATGCATTTTTTTGGGGGGTGATGTTATTCAACTTAATGAATATATATCATTATTATTTTACAACTATAAGGGGCACCAATCATACCATGTTTCAATATGCTTAATAATGTTATGTAACTAATTGCATTTCACACATTTTTATTTACAAATGTTGAAATTCATTACGAAATATTAATTTATAACTAAAGCAATGGATGGAATATTAACTTGCAACTAACAAACATGGTTGTGGAACATACTTGTAACTATGTTGGAAACAAATGATTCCTTGTTAAAACTAACAAATATTAGATTAAATAATTAAATGCACGAGAATAATGTTTAAACTATAGATACAATGTAAATTAAAAAAAGTCTGAATCTCCAAGGATGTATTGAGTTTGGTTCTAACCCACATATCTAGACAATTGTTATTGGGATTGGTGTGAATTACACTTGTGACTAAAGGAACTAACTTTGTGTGAAGCCAAAATGTTTAGACACTTGCACTCGTGTCTATAAATATCTGAAGAGAGACAACATAAGAACATGACTCTCATGTTCAATAAAAGTATACTTCAAGTAATGTAAACCTCTCTCAATTCTAACACAAATCTCATTGATGCATTCAAACTTAGTTACTAACTTGTTAATTAAGGCTGTTTTTACTACCTCCCTACTAACAACTCACAAGGGGGTTGTTTGTAGGTAGGTAGTAAAAACAAGGCATCACAAACACGCTGGCCCTGCCAATAGATGAGATGTTGTACATCTACGTACTGTGTCCACACTTTGAACACCAAAAAAAAATCCATTCCAATCTAAATAGTCTAAACACTTTCACCAAAGAAACCGGTTCATCTAATGTGAAACTGGTTCTATTAAGGTAAAAACTTCCAAGAGTTGGATCCAATGTGAAAACTAATTTGGTTTCAATTTTAAAAATGAAACTTAGTTCCGTCTGTTTCTTATTAAATTGGACCAGACCTGATGGTTAACTACCAGGTAACCTCTGATTAACCTCTACTAGTGTAGCTTGTGCTGTTGGCCCAAGTGTGAATTTGTTTTTCAAATTTTTTGAAAATTTCTAAATTTGGCAATGTGAACACATGGAGGGCTCAACTGATTTTTTAATTTATTAAACCTCATTTTAGCAATCTGTTTTGATTTCCAACAACAAAATTCTCTCAAAAATCAATATCTTCCACACCTTAACTCTGAAAATTGTGAAATAAACTTTATCAAATCTGACCCATCGAGGGCTTTCCACCAAGGTCAAGAACAGCCCCAAAATTCCAATACCATTTTCAGTTTTAATTTTATTTAATTTTCATCGAGAAAATGGTTCAATAATCAATAGCTTCCACACCATAGCTTCAAACAATCTCAAAACCAAGTCAATGCACCCGTACTCATCCAGAGCTTTCCAAAGATACCAAAATGTGACAAAACAAACTACCTTGCTTCATAGATGGATTTCTAATCCTTTTTTTTAATATCTTGGTTTGGGTTCTGGCATCACACATAAATGAAATCGAGAACCTATTTTGTTTTTAAAAATCATGTTCTTCTGATCCTGCGAGTCAAACCCAATTTCAATTTAGTTCTTACTAATTGAAACTAGATCCTGCGTTTCATATTGGCCAAAGTGGGTACCCGCCCAACACTAGTTTGAACGTATCATAAAGAATTAGAGCCATTATGTGATGAAGAATGGCTTGTTTTAAGTGTTGACATGATACATGAGTCATATGGAAGTCCATTTGATGTCACATTTGGAGGAATGTCCATGAAGTGTTATTGTGTGAACTCTGAGTTCATTTTTTGATACATTTCTTATTTTAACATTTGCTGGTTTGAACTTGCCATAGCAAGGAAAGCCGTTGTGGGTAGATGAATTATTACCACACGAATAATTTATTTTTATTTTTTCCATCGATATGTTCTAGAAAATATGTACCCAATAATATATATATGGTGTAGCATTATTGGTCAACATTTTGAAAGTTCATATAAATCCTTACAAACATATTATTATTAAAAAAACATCAACCAACCTAGAAAACCCTTATGATAAAATTATGAAGTCCTATGATAAATACACAAAGTCCTATAATATGGCTTGCTCAATGAATTGCCTGTTTCTGTTGTGCTGATATGATATTGGTCATGAAGTCCTGAGCTTCATATCCTTTCTGTTTAATTTACTCCATGCAAATGCGTTGAAATTTTTATTTAAATTTGATGTATGTAGACAAATGAAAATCATCCACAAGAAGACAAATGTTTTAAAATAAAATAAAATAAAATAAAATTTGTAGTGTAGCCAAACTCATGATCATCCACAAGAAGATTAAACTAGATTACTTGACGCTCTTACCTGGTTTCATCATTTCTCATAATTTTGTTTGAACTGGCCATAAAAGGCAGAGAGCCCTTATCAATAATGAGCAGCTTGTTTTTGTTCCTACTGCACTGGCAGAATTTTTTCAGTGTATCTGGAGGGTACCTTCTTCCTCAAGCATAATCTCCTAACCCATCTCCTAACCCACCTTCCCGTATCTCAAAATTCAAAATTTGAGGAAATGAGTTCCCATTTGATTAGTTTCCTCCTTGACAGTTGAAGAAGGCCAAGTAGTTAGTTTCTCAACAACTACAACATTGTTTAAGATTGGCACGTACATGATAATAAGTAGATACACGGTTTGCAAATGTAGGTTAGGTGCGAGTGTTGGATGGTATATATGTTGATGTTGGGTATCAACCTGGTTATCAACATGGGTATGAAGATATCTAATTAGCTGCATCCTAACTGCTAATCGTGCTATGGTGGAGACTGGGTTGACATAATATGTGTGAAGTTCTTATCTTCACTCATACTAGATCCGATTGATAGCAATCCGTGCTAAGCGGTTCTTAAATGCCCACCCAGTTCACATCGATTGACATGAGAATCAATTGACACTTTTACATATGAGAATTGGATTGAGGATCGACCTTAATTCTCACATGAATGAGAATTGGTTCAAATTTATACATATATATATATATATATATTTGGAGAATTAGACAAGTTTTCATAGAACTTAAATTCGATTCTTACAAGCCCTAGTATCAGTTGGTGCTGTGCTTTTAATGTTGTTTTTCTCACATGGGATTGCTGCTCTTCGCTCTAGTTGCAATACCTGGTTTTAGTTGAAATTTTATTTTAAAATTGTTTTGTTTTTCTTTTGTTCTCAAAATGTCCTCACTAAGTTTTCAAAAGGTTCCCATCATGTTCTTGTAACTTTCTGATGGGTTCCTAAAATGTTCCTCAACATGTTCCCAAAAACAACAATAGAATGTTACATAAGCAATAATTATACGACATTGGTCTCCACCCACATAAGCCTTATTTGTTGGGCCTCTACTTAACATAAAAAAACAACATATTTGTGTAAACAACCATTGGAATGCTATCAATTGGAGATGCCCTAAGCTAGGACCTAACCTAGGTTCCAGGTCCAGTTCCATTTATGTGTGAAATTGAGATTTTTGAGGGACAAAAATAAGAATCAGGGGTACTGGTTCCAGTTACGGGGGACTGGACTGGACTGGACTGGAATTTGAATTTTGTGAAGAACTGGACCCTGAACGGTTCCAGGGAGAAATAGCAACAATTCTTCTGGGACTCCAACAAACCCTAAATTCGACATGTGCTAAAACAGAGAAAGGGACACAAGCGAGGAACAGGAAAAGGACAGAATCTCTTCCTGTACAAGAACAGCGAGCAAGAAGAAGAAGAAGAAGACTATGGAGATGGAGAGATGAATGCTTTGGTGTCGGAAGTAATACGTGCGTGTTTCTCTGACGCACCAAGAGAGGAAGTAGGAGAACAAGGAGAAGAGAAGAAGCAAACGGTGGCAAGTTAGTAGGTGTGATATTAATAAGTGCACGTTTTGTGAGCACAGAGAGAGAGAGAGAGAGAGAGAGAGAGAGCGGAGGAGGAGGAGGGGGAATGACGAAGCAACAGTACTATTTATTGTAGTAATAAGTGCGCGCTCTTCGGAGTACCGCGAGAGGAAGAAGGAGAGGTGAAGAAGCAACGGTAGTCGTAGATGTGACCGATAAAATGTGCGTTTTCTGAGAATCAACAGAGGAGGGAGGAGGTAGAAACAATACTAGTACAAGTTGTGATCATACATGCGCACGTGTTTTTCCTGAGCAGAAAAAAAGAGGAAGAAGAAGGAAAATATTACCGAGGAAAGAAGGAAGTGTGACAAGAAGAGCGTGTTTCCTGCGGTTGTGGTTCTAATGTGGCAGCGACAATTTGCCTCACCGTTGTTTGTCCTCAGTTTGTTTCGACGACGATTGGAGGGAGACTGGAGAATCGGATTATCGTGAAGAAGGCAGGCAGGGAGGGAGGAGAACTCTTGTGTAGAAACAAACGTATGAGAAGACTAGCCTCACCTGGCCTTCGCAAACTTATGTTTTGAGAATGCAATGAAGGACTTGCTTTCCGTCATTCTCCTTTGCCGAAAGGTGGAGGAGAATAGCGTTGGTACGTTCTTTCTTCGGCAAGGGTTTGTGGTAGTCTTCTGTTAATGTATATCACATCACATCGTAGACAGCATGCACTGACTTCTCATTCAGAGAGGCTTGTTTTTCCTGATTGCAAATCCCACGCGTGTGGCACTTTCCAACATACATCAGTAGAGTCAATGGTCTGAAGGAATCCCCGATTATGTATCCTGGAATACACTTTCTTTGTAGTTTAGGGCGGACAGACCGTACAATCACTTACTGGAAGTTCTTCATGCTGCTAACGCTCCAGCTCAAATCCAGATCTTGTTGCTGATGCGCCACAAGATTTGTTTTGTTTTGTTTTGGCAGTGCAGCTTTGTGAAAATGACATTGAGTATCAGTTGCATCAACCTTGGCCCAAGGATCTGGCCATTCTAAGACTTGGGGACAAGGGCTAAAATGTATATTCTTTGAGAGAGCAAATGGAGGTTGAGTGACAGCGAACTGCAGAGAATTGCTCAATATGTATGTTGGTTCAGGCAAGGCATGTTCTCTTACAAGACTTAGTAATCCTTTCCCTATTCTTGTGCTGTGCATTCATAGGCAGGTTTTGGAGCTCCAGCAGTATTTTACACTGCCAAATCTGTTTGGCATTCTTCCTTTCGAAAGTTAATGTGAATAGATTCAAGCTGAATAGGCAGCCAAAAACCAGAAATGCCGGATAACTGAGTTTTTTGATTTGGCATACAGGATCCCTGTGGGTGGAAGGATTGCAAGAAGTTTCCAACTGTGTTGAGACTTTGCATGGTGGTGTTGATTGGGGCTATCAGTATCTACATGTTCATGACTGGTCTTGACCAAAGCAAGCTTTCATTTAAGTATGTCCATCACATCATTCACCAGCAAGATTGGAAACTGTCTTGCACTGGAAATGTCTCTTCTGTCAACTTTGTTCAACTCTATCCCCAACCACTGACATATGATAGGTACAGTACGCTGACCTTGCACAGAAGAAGTGAGAATCTTCTATTAGCTATCTATCCACACAATTAACAACACACATGAGTTTTTCGGAACAGTTTTTGGGCTGCATTATCATTTTGAACTCTGCTGCTGATGTGAATATTTTGCAATTTGAGTATAAAGAAGGTTTCAATTCCACAATTCTCTATCTGAATTTGCTAAGAAGGTTGATCTTGAAGGATTGGAGAATATATGCAGTCATAGGAATGACAAAAGTATGCAGCACCCCTAAGAATTGGTTGCTTTTGCAGGGAAGAGTGCATGTGCACACCTGTACATGGTTTTGTGATTTTGTCAATGCAAAGATCAGGGAGTGGTTGGTTTGAAACACTCCTGAATAATCACCCAAACATTAGCTCACATGGTGAAATTTTCAAGGTTAAGCCACGCCACCAGAATCTCACCACCATCACAGAAACCCTGGATGCCATCTACAATTTGGACTGGTATAGCAGTGCCTCAAAAAATGAATGCACCTCAGCTGTTGGTTTTAAGTGGATGCTCAACCAGGTAGATTCATATTATATGCTCTATATTTGTGGCACCCATTCGTGGGACTTGTTAACACCAGTAAAGATTGGAGAGTGCTTTGAGGTGATGATAGTAAAACCTCACTGAGGCATTAAGGTTGGATCTGCTTTTGGACTGTAGAATTTCAATGGGGCTGCCTCTCTTGTGCCCAATAGGTTCCATACACTGATCTGATTGCTTCAGTTCTTATTGGATTTTAATGAGGGATGGGACAGGGAGCGATGGAGTACAACAGAGAGGTGGCATCATATTTTGAGAACAAAGGTGTTTCTGTAATACTACTGCTCAGGCGTAATTTACTTAAGCGCATCATATCCATTTTGGCCAATGCTTATGACAGTGTTGCAAAGCCTTTGAATGGCACCCACAAGTCACATGTGCATTCACATGATGAGGTATGATGCTCCTTTTTTTTGGGTCTCATAAACAAGCAGGTTGAAAGGAATTGTAATTGACTTCTAGTTGATAATTTCTAGCTGAACCAAAAGTGTATGATCTAATCCATTTTTGCAACCTAACTTTCTAGTTTGGATTTCACATTCCCATCACAGCTTTACAGTGAGTTGAATGTACATTATGTATATGACACTGTTCCCCACTGAACTTGGATTGGGTTGACTTGGCATCTTGGCATGAGCCAGAGGTCGAGGTTTAGTGCCCATCTGTTCTCTCTTTGTGCATAGCAGAATATTAATATGTACAATTCTGCAAAAAGTGATAATTTTCTTCAATTTCTTTTCCCTGTTGAATACTTCTGTCATTCTGTTTGTGGCAGGCAAAGAAATTGGCAGAGTACAAACCAATCATCAACATAACACACCTGCCAGAGAATTTCCAGCGTGTGCAGGAAATTACCAATGATGCTCGCCATTTTTTCAACAGTACCCACTTGTTTGTTGTGTACTATGAAGACTTAGTTACAAATTCACATGTCAGCCTCATTCCCTGTCCCTTTTGCCACTTTGTGAGTCTGATATGTGTTTCTGTTGATTATTTCATCATGCAGAAGTAGAACTTGCATTTTCCATGTAAATGCATCAATACTCCCTTACAAAAAGAATGTCACTCTACACCATCTGGTCACTCATCACCATCACTTGTTCAAAAAAGTTAGAAACTGCAGGTCTAGCACAGAGTGTTTACATGGTACAAAGCATTACCCTGACAACTATCCTTTTCCCATCCTTTTCTTCTTCCATCCATAAGTCTATCCTTGTATGGGGGCAGTATACAAGGAAGAACTTTGTTTCCCAGAGGAGGCTCTTAATTACATGAGTGTCACCTATAGCTTCACTTGGTGTCTCACACAATTTTAGAAGTGCAAATCAATCTGATGGCAGCTGTCCTTTGAAGGTGACTATGTGTGGGGTGTTGATGGAGAATAGAGAATGTATCATGTACTTCAACACTTAATAGACACGGAATGCTTGAATATCGAGGTTGATCTGCTATGGGTTGCTGTGGGCCTGGGCTTTCAAACACATGATGTGCCCTAACTGCTTGTGCTGGATTCGCAGAGCTTGGAGGAAGTGCAAATTTTTTTGGGTGTTGAGCCCCGCAAGCTTGAAAGCCTTCAGGTGAAAATTCATACCAAGTCTCTAAGCCAACAAATCCAGAATTGGGATGAGGTTTTGGTGCGTTTAAAGGGCACTAAATTTGAGAGTTTCCTCCATGAGGACCATCAGACACCTGTCCAATAGGGCATACGTCTTCTTTTGTGTAAGCCTTGTTTGTGTAGCCACTCTGCCAAATTTTGTTCTTGAGAGGTCAGTTCTATGAAATAGCTGTAGGATAGCATAATAGAACCCACCCTTGATTTGCAATTGCAATCTGTCTCACCTCAGGGAAGATGCTGTCAGTTGCCCAAGCTTCTGTTGGTGTGTAATATGTGGTTCTGCAGTTCTAGAGAAGCCATATTTTTCTTCCTTGGGGCGGGTTTCTTCCTTCACTATTGTGCAGTTATAGAAAAGCCATATTTTTCTTCATTGGGGTAGGTTTTTTCCTCCACTAAGGTTAACAGTGCAGATGTCATCAACTTAGTTGTTGTGGCTTCTAGTGTCTCCTGATGCAGTGATGCCAAAGAAAATCACTGGTGATGGGCTTGTTGGTTAAAGCTAAAGACCGCTCAGGAAGCTAACTCCTGCCAGGAAAATATATTTGGCATGATCCAAGTTCTCACAGCCTGCAAGAGTGCTATGCTCTACACTGTATGGATTGATGTGTTGAATCCATTTCCAAGCAAGTTTATTTACCCACACTAGAACACCCATTTATGTTGTAGTGAATGTTCATAAATGTTCAGCATTGTTGTGGAATTTTTGTTAAAGATAAGAGATTTTGACCAATTTGTTTTGATGATGGTTGGTTGTGCATTACAAATATTGTTTCAAGCTTTTGATACATTGTGCTTGCCCACCGAATGGATGGTTGGAAACTATTAGTCTTCACAATTAGACTAATTGGAAGAACCTTTTCTTCAGAAACTTGGATGTAAATTGGTGTTTGTGATTGGAATTGATGTCAGTATGGAAA
>OY998154.1:15116860-15204481 GCA_963921925.1 Sphagnum tenellum
GGTTCTTTACGTTGTCAACCACTTACTAGGATTGTTGCACTCCCCAGTTTAAAGATTTTTCTCCTTCATCAGGTAAGTGGGGTATTATACTTGGGTTGATAATCTTTCTTACTTACTTACTTACTTACAATTTAGCGTCATTAAGTGGGCCAAATAATCGGTAGCAATTTGTAAAGCTTTTTCATAACCACCCAAAACTGGTTAGTTGGTGCATAGCTTAACCCACCTCCCTTGTTAGCTATGGGACAAAAATAGGATTTTTTTTGTTTCCATGTCCCACACATTATCCCATCCATCTCGCATGGTGTCCTTGGAGGGTGCTGGTTCACTGGACAGTACTTTACACCGGTGTATGACAAAAAGTTTCCTCCCAACATACTTCCCTTTGTTCAAGGACACACATAACCGAGCCCTATATGGGTCCACCATAGGAATCAAGTTCCTGAAAGTCAAGTTATCGATGCCCTTTCTCAGGTGCATTAACGAAGGAAAACTTTCTGGAGCCAATTGGAAGTCTTACTTTTCAGGTGCTAACTTTTGAACCATAGAGTTTGGAAAAAGGGTTCAGGCACTTTGATTGTTGGCAAGATGGCTGTTACCAGAAAGAGCCCCACTGGCAGCTAGATACCCTACCCTCTGGTCTTTGATAGCCAAGTGTTTGAATTGAACTTAAGTTTAGGGCAATCGAAGCTTTAGTGCAGACTTTTCTAGATTTCGGCACATTTTAGAGTTAGCTGTCAACGATTAGGGGCAGAGAATCGCCAGTTTCAGCATAGTAGGACATCAAACACGTAACTGGGAATGAAAATTTTACAAAACGAAATAACTGAGACCCAAATAAGTTTTTCCACCAATTTTGGTGGTACTGAGTTTCATCCTGTCTTTCCTTTTTCACCAGCGCCCTCACTGCTGCTATATGTATTTTCACTGCTCCTACTGTACAACTACTATCATTATTACTCTCTTACCTTGTGCATTAAATGTTGAGTTTCAGCATTTTGTAGTGGAGATATAATGAAATTTTCTAGCTTTGTGGATACCACTGAAAGAGGGGGAAGGGGATGAAAGCAGGCCCAAAGAGAGGGTGAAGACAGGGTGACTTTACTGATAACTTGGTTGGATCCTAATATTTTGCCTTCTTGTGCACGGTGTAGTTCAAATAGCAACCCTCTTTCTTTCTACATCTTTATTTGTGATCACAACATGTTACTGGAGTATGTTGGATTTGGAGGAGCTTTTCGAAGATGATGAGGCTTTAGAATTAATGGTTAAGTAAGCTATGGTTTAAAATAGTCTTGGCCAATTTACCCAGGTGGACTCGATTATTGGAGCCTGGTTTTGATTTAGTTTTGGAATGGGGATCAGAATTGGGTCCCATTTCTGAAACTTGATGGAATTGGAACCAAATAAAGGGGGGTGGTTATAGAAGTGGATTGGAATCACCCTTGGTTATGGCATTGCATGTAACTGGAGCCTGCGGGTCTGGTTCCAAACTTGTTTGAGAATTGGAATTGGATTGAGATTTGTTTGTAAAATTTTGTTTTTGATTTTAGGGTTTAGGGAGTTTTTTTCTTTTTGAAAAAGTTGGAGCTTTTTTTCATTTTTCGAAACTTGAGTGTTTATTTATTTTCTTTCGCATTTCTTATTTCTTCAAGCTTTCATGTTCAAAAAAAGTTGTGAAAAAACAAGCAATTCAATCTTGACTTCAAATTTCAAGCTTGTTTTGGAGCTCAATTATAAATTTTTGGGGGCTTTGAAAGAGGGTTTTGTGGGGGACTGGAAAAAGGTTTTTTTAGGGCTTGAAATAAGGTAAAGTAGCTGTTTGACATTATTTAGGGGGCTAAAGTAGCTGTTTAACATTCTATTAAAAAAAAGAAATCTGAAATTTTATGCGTTTACAAATTCTTGTGTTCCAACTTGAAAACATACAAATATAACAATTATTGTGTTTTCACATTTGTCAATCTGAAATTGACAACAAATTAGGCAATGTCGTATTGGAATTTCTACACATTGAAAATTTTTGCCCTTGGAATTTCTGAAAAGTTTCAAGATCTCAGTATTTAATTAATTTATGATGAATCCAACCATAGTGTAGCTTAGTACAAATATACATTTTTCTCTTGATTTTGCCAGGCTTTAGATCTTGGGTATTCCTAACTACATTGACAATTGGAATAGAACCTATTTGTTTCTGAAGGATGCTAAAATGAATATGAAAGCTTATGCCCCTTCTGTTAGGTGTGAAGTAGTTGTGGGTAAAGATGGAGGAGGGGAACTTGGGTCGGGGAATTCTCTTGTTGTTATGGTCTACCTATGTGTGGGCTTGGAAGGGAAATAGGAAGGGGAACTTGGGTTGGGAAATTTTCTCCTTATTATGGTTTACCTATTTGCGGGCTTGGAAGGGAAATAGGAAGGGGAACTTGGGTTGTGGAATTTTCTTCTTATTATGGCCTACCTATGTGCGGGCTTGGAAGGGAATAGGGAGGGGAACTTGGGTTGTGAAATTTTCTTCTTATTTTGGTCTACCTATGGGTGGGGTTGGAAGGGGAATAGGGAGCGGAATTGGGGGAATTTTCATCTTGTTTTGGTCCAAACGTGCACACTTTGAAAAGAAAGGGAGAGGGGAATTTGGGTTGGGGAAAATTTCGTCTTGTTTTGGTATATGTGCATGCATGTCTTATAGTCAGGCCTCTCTATATACAGATATCTATTAATAGAATCCGTAAGTTCCGATTTTCGTAGGGCGCTGTTTTTTAATAAAATTTAAAAAAAAACTTTATTTCAGTTTAAGTCCGTGGCGCATTTCCGGATCACCAAACGATTCCAGTACCTCAAATAGTCTATCTGTGCCGAGAGTTTGTGTTGTTGGCTGTGTTGATCAAGGTTCCACATTGAGGAATTGGAGAAAGAAAAGTTGCTGCTCAGCAGCTCATGTAAGACCACGGAGTCAGAGACCTGGGAAAAAAAGTTGACTTGAAGTGAGAAGAGCACTGGGATAGAGAAGATCTCAGCTACTGAACATGAGACACATCAGATAACTGAGGAAAAAAAGATGGTGTTAACGTAAAGTGGGGAATCTGAAAACTGGGTAATGGAGCGTCAAGCTGCAGAGGCTGCATTAGAGGCTAAGCAGATGGATTTTGTGAAAGAAAAGTTGCAAATGGTAGGTTGCATGTCAGACTTTGAAATGCAGCTGAAGAAGAACATGGTGGAGGAGTAGTGCAGCAGCAGCAGCAGGAAGCAACCTGGGTGGTTGAGAATCGAGTGTCATCTCTTAGAGTTTCTGAGAAGAGACAAATTCTAGCAGCTATCTTGGAGGATGAATTCAGCAACACAGGAAGGTAATAAAGAGTCTGGAGGCTGAGTTGGGGGCAGTCTTGGAGTAGTTGGATGTTTACAAGCTTGTGCTACTGTGCTTGGAAGAGAGAGTGGGACAGCTAACAGGTGAGGTTGCTGTTCATGTGAAAGAAAAACAAGAGCTACAAACACATGCCATGACAATCAAGAACTTATGGAGAACAACGCAAAGCGATTTCTCAGTTTTGAAATGGGAAAAAGTTCTACACCATCGAATATTACTCCTTTTTCACTTGAAGGGATCTTACACTGCCATCAGATTCGTTCTTTGTTGAAGAATTAGCAATGAAAAAGCCAAGAAGAGAAGAGATATCTTAATAAATTTCGTATTTTCTGTATTTTATTTCTGTAGTGCGCCGTATTTTATTGAAAAACGGAACATAGGGATTGTTCCGTAGATGGAGAGGCCTCCTTATAGTCCATAATAGATGCCAAAAGGTGCACTCAACATGCCTGATTTGTGAAGTTGGTTCTTCTTGCATGTAACCACATTTACAAACTAGGGCATGAACTGGGCAAGATGCACGAACTCTCTCAATCAAAGAGAGTTCCATTACCTCCTTCGTCTTACAACTAGGGATAGTGAGGAGCTTGAAGGGGGTGGTCACCGGTGGGGCCGAGCCAGGCCAGGTATCATAAATCCCCGAATCACATTCTAGGTAGGTAGGTCAAGTCTGTTATCAAATGTACGATGAATCAATTAAACCTGGACAAATCCACAAAGAGAGGCCAATAAGAAACAAAGTTACGAAACAAAGTTGGGAAAATTTGGACAAAATTTATTCGAAGGTCTGTGATGAGAGGGTCCACATATGAATGGAGGAAGGCTAAACCAGTTGTCATGGATTATTCTTCCACTTCCCTAGGCAGCAGATTCAAGAAAAAGAACCCAAATGTTCTGAGTTGGCAGATGATTTTCTTCCGTAATAGTCTGAGTTGGCATATTACAAGCTCGTGAAGGTCCTACATGTGTTCCATCTGTGCCGATCAATCAACAGCTCAGATGTCAGCATGTAAGTAATAAAAAAAGTTCCACAACACAAAACATGCGTATGTGCATGTACAACTTTTGTTTGTTTTTTTGGGTTTAGGGTTTAGATTCATTAGGCAAAGATTTTGTGTTTAGATTCATTGTACAGTATAGTAGCTTCAGGGATTTTTATAAGCCCCTAGATAATAATAATAATAATAATAATAATAGGCCTACTTTTATATGAGGATTTTTGAAAGATGATATATTTTGGCTTTTGTTGAAACTTCAGATTAGTTTTAGTGTTATAATATCTTGAAGGATTTTGGTTTCTTTTAGAGGATTTGTTCTTTCGAAGATTATGTTTTGGCATGGTGAAATATTTGAGTTTCCATAATATTTTTTTTTTTCCCTTTGAGATACTTTTAAATGGAAATGGCAAGGCCAAAATGTGACACACCCCTTGTTTTACTTTGGGAAAAGAGGGAAAAACACACACACACACACACACACACACACACAATTTTAAAAAAGTTAAGTTAAAAAATTGACACAAACTTTAGTATGCATATATATAATTTGAATCTGAGAGGTATCTTTTCATAGCTGACAACAATCAAATCTCATTGCTTGTCCTCAATAGACTGCACCATCACTAAACCAAAAGCTTCTGAGAAGGTGCTCTTGGGATTCTTCAAGATCTTCCAGCAAAAAATAAAAACAACAAAAAAATTGCATGAAAAAGTATGTACAACATGGGTTATACAAAATGCTATGCTTTCATACGAGAAGGTCAGGTCAGGTCAGCTGCCCTTGGTCGGTCCCAGTAGTATTGAGAAATGGGTGTTTTGTCACTTTTGGACATGCATAAAGTTAGGTATATGTTAGTTTATACCTCTCACTCCCTCATAAAAAGAATTCCTATTCTCTTTTTTCTACTATAATACTTGGGTGAACACCCACTTGCTCATATGTCTCTAGTTAATATCAGCGTTTTATTGGCCTTGCCTACTACCAAGAAGTAGGCAACGACATTGTGTTGAGATTCATTATAGAGTATAGTAGCTTCAGGGATTTTTATAGGCCCCTAGGTAATAACAATAATAATAATAATAGGTCTATTTTTATATGAGGATTTTTTTTTTAAGATGATATTTTGGCTTGTGTTTAGTCTTGAGATTAGTTATATAGTTATAATAATATCTCGAAGGATTTTGGTTGTCTATTGAGGTAAATTGTCACTCTTAAGGCAACTTGGCAAAATCCTTTAATAAAAAAAAACTCTAGTTAACATATTTGCTATAAAAGTATAAATATGTATATAATAGAACATATTACAATCCTTAGTTATCTATTTATTTATTTATTTATTCTTTCTTTCTTTCTTTCTTTCTTTTGGGGGGGCGGGGGGAAATGGATTGCAAACACTTTGTCAATTTTGAGTCCTTACTGAGTTTTACTAAAGTGTGTGTATCTATAATTTGATGAAATTCAACTATTACATGTGTAATTATTTAAAATGTAAGTTTGATTATTTACTTATTAATTGGATTTCATAATTTAATTTGATGATAGTGTTTAACTTTCGTATATTAATTTATGTGAAAGTCATATGAAAGTCTTTGCATTTCATTATGCATATGAAATCACATGGGAGGCCATGTGATGTATAGACTTTTGAAATTTTTTTGTTTAGTTTTCTTTTGGTTAGTACAAAAGTAGGGTTTGTGACCTTTGGAAACACCTTCACTTTGGATAGAAAGAAGTTGTATGACTCTCGATTTTATGGAATAGAATTGTGAAAGGAGTGAAGATTTTGTTTTGAAAAGTTTTGGTGTAGTTCATGGGAAGTTCATGGTAGGGAAATGGTGTGGCATACTAATTGTACATAGACAATAAAAAGGTGAAAAAATAGTCATGCAATCAAGAACATAGATTTCCATAACTATGTAATAAACATAGGTAGTTTCGGTCCTAAACCTGTTTGTGATTGACATATCCAGGGAAAATACACACATTAGATAAGGGACACTAAATTATCTATTGGTTCTATCTAATAACAATTAGATTCAAAAAAACAATACGTGGTATGTACTACTCTTGTACATGGGCAACTTCAATAAAAAACTATCTACCAATTAATTAATTAATTTTGAAAATTCCATTTCCAACATAAAATGATTTCATAAGATTTTTCCTCTTTCCTTCACCCAAATAAAAATTTAAAAAGCTCTTTGAAAGGAAAAAAAAATTGAATTTTTTTAGCATTTCAAAAAATAATATCATTTGTGTCAAAAGCCACCAAGGCACTACTACCATGTCTCCATTGAAATGTATGTACCTAGTAACAAGTAATGACCCATTAACACTTACCTATGTATGAACCATCCACATGCATCTTCTTACCTAGTAGCCAATAATTTCCTACCTATATGTCTACACATAAGACCTATTTTTAATTGGGTAAATAACAAAAGTGAAAGGTAATGGATAGTCCCTCAATTAGGTTTTATTTATAACTGTGTTCTAATAGGCTTCTAGCATATGGTGCATTGTTGGTTCCTTTTGACCCATTGGAATGCTAAAGGTTTGATGGTCCAATTCAATGGGTAAAATAAGGGTTGGAATGCTAACTTGCAACTAACAAACATGGTGATGGAACATGCATGTAATTATACTACATGCAAATGATTTCATGTTACAACTAACACAAAAATATTTAAATAAATATTTTGTAACTAACATCATCAATAATCTTACATTTTGCAATTAACCTCACATGCAAAATTATCATCTTAACATCTAAAGGTGATGTGTCATGTTTGTTTCATGAAAATGGTTCACATTGTTTTTCAACGCCCCCCTACTAGTGCACATAAAACTTGTGCTCACATAGTCATTCAACTTCTTTTAAATTTATTACCAGGAACAAATGTGACTAAATTAAAATGAATACAAGCATGGAATTAAACTTATATTAATTAATAAGTAGGACTCAATTTGCACATGTTTTTGTCTGCAAGTAATATTCAACTACTGCATGTTTGAATGGGTGTCAACATGCAACTATGCCACAATTCTAAAATGTGCTTACCAAATTTGCTATAATGAAAAAAATTTAAGTAATGTAATGTTACAATTTCAAATTCTAGCGTTCAAAATGCATGAAAGGTTCTACCATTAGATGGATATTATCAAAGTTACAAAGGGTTTTAAGGTAATTGCAAATGAATGAATCTTCAAAATGACATTCATCTTAAAGTTATTTGATGATTCATTCAAAATTTCAAAATCTAATAAAAAACTAGTTTTTTAATTGCAATGCAATTTTGTTATAATTATAAAATAGTTACACATGGGTTGATCACAAAGACCACAGGGGACACTTAGTGTAAAGTTTGGGATTTACATGTGTTAAACAACCATTTGTAAGAGGGGTATTAGATAATTGTCCAACTTATTATTTGAATAAAATGTACCCTATATTTTAACTAATTAACTTACGATTTTTACCCAACAACCAATATATTGCATCTTATATTTTTATTCATGTATTTTCTACTTTTTTTTACTAGTGTCCCCTCTAGGGACCAATATGCACGTTAGTGATAATTGCCACGTTAGATGTGTTAGTGTGAAGAATGACCATGACTAAATAATTCCTTAACAATGCCACCTACACCCCTAGGCCCAAACCTCATAGGGATCGAAAAATTATCAATAAAAGAATCAACACTTATAGATGAAATAATTCAAAATAAAATAAAATATATAGAGGCATGCATCCTAGACTATGTACTTGAACTTCATTGACAATTTATATTTGCATGTTTAAACTCCAATACATCATCAAAATATTATGTAGGTGACTAAAGGTGAGATTTTAGTTAAACCATTGATATATTATAGTTGACACTTAGTCATATTGCAATTGAATTGTAACCATACTATGATGGTACATGCCAAAAATTCAAGTCATATAAAAATTGATCTTTACTTGCAACATAATCTTGCTAAAGTTGTAAGACAATTGCACATGGGTTCATTGCAAAGATCATGCATATGGGATGGCAATGTTTGTGCTTGGTGAACATAGTTTCCACATTGTGTGTTCATTTCAAGAATAATCGTTTAATTCACATAATTGTATTTACATAAATTGCATATTGCAACTATATAACAACTAAAACAGAAAGTCAGTGCACGTTGACCAAAAGAATACAATCAATAAAAATATGCTTAAAGTACTCCTTGCAACTTTCCTAAAACTTATGTGCAACTAATCAATTTCTAGCATGATTTTTCAAAATGACCTTATTTTTCACACAAAGTTGAAATCTAGTTGCAATGTAATTGGTATAGACTTGTAATTATAATTAGTGTAGTCTTCACAAATGTGATTTTCTTATAATGTATATTCTATTGAGAATTCCTCAATTTACAATTTAATTAAAATTTATCATTCCCCCAATTTGATTTCAATTCAATGGGACAAATTTAAGAAAAAATTGTAAAACTAAAGGCTAGATGAATTAATATGACTATAGAAGGTGTGTTGGCAAATAGAGGAAAATTGCATGCCTCGAGGTTTGTCTTGGGCATCACAACTAAGATCAAATCGGTTTGAGCACCTCCACAGATGTTCAAACTAATTTGATCCTAATTGCAATGCCCAAGGTATATTAATGTAGGAGTTTTTTGTTTATTTAACTTTTTGACCTCAATTGGACCCGTATGAGTAATTTTATCCCATTTCCAGGGCACTTTACTAATAACTCTAATATCTTTTGACTAATGTTGTGTGGTTCTTCCTTTTTAATAAAACTTGCAATCCCAATTCTGAATCTTTTATTTTATTTTATTTTTCAGCTTCTCTAAGTGTGAATTTGAATTTAGTTCTTCCCATTTCTAACCTTTTGATTGCAAATCTGAGATTTTAAAAAATAATAATAATAAATTTCCAAGCTTCGTTCAAAAACTAGGTTTGATTTCATAGACACACTACACACTCCCCCAATGTTAGGGAATGTATAGGAGTAGGGTAATAGATTGCCCTAAAAAGTTTCAAATTGAAAGCATCCCTTACCCTACATGAAACATTTTGAAAATAATAAGATATTCAACCACTCTACTAGCCTAAAGAGTGGGTTGCACTTTGGGACCCCTTGATTAAAAAACCAGCACATGGGATTAAACCCCCTCCATCTATCTACAAAGGGAATTGTTCCAAAATGGTTTATGTCCAAAGTTTTACAAACAAATTAAAATCAAGGACTATATAAGTACAGAGTTCAACAACTAATTTTTTTAAAAATCAAAATATAAAGTTCAACCCACTTTTGAAGTGTTCACAAAAAAAAACTTATTCACCTAAAGAACTTAATAAATACAAAAGTTCAACAACCAATGTTTTTTAAAAAATCTGAATAAAAAGTTCAGCCCATTTTTCAAACATTAAAGAAAATAAACTTGTTTACATAAAAGAACTTAACTAGTGTTCAAGAATGTTTTGTCACGGTTTTGATTTTGATTTCGAATCTATTATTTCACACTTTGATTCTTGTGTTGGTTCCAACAAAAAGGTGTGAGCTTTGTTTCTAATCACATGAACTTGAGCATAAAGCCCCCACTAGTGTTATCACTGAACTCCAGGTACGCCTCACAAACACTAATTTTGGCCTTAGGATTAGTTTTGTGGGTTAGGTAAATAAGTCACAAAATTAAGCCTAAGTGGTCAAAATTAACCTAACTCATCAACCTAACCCATAGTATGTATCTTACATATAAATTCACTACGTTCATCCGTCCGTGACGGAGCTCGGGTTTGTCACATCCGGCCGACCGGGCTCGGCCCAACAAAAATGGGATTCGGATGGAAAGTTACAATGTCTATTTGTCTGTTATTACATTTTTGAAGTTACCTTCTATACCTAATTTACTTAAGTTACTTTCTACTAAGCAGACAGACACTATTGAAAATGTAATTGCTGCTCCCCGGGGGTGGGGGGGGCCAGCACGAGGGAGAGGACGGGCGAAAAAAGACCGGGCAGGGGGGCCGGCACGGGCGAGAAATTTTAATTAATGAAAGGATAAATTTCAAATTCTCAAAAACTGTCACCTTTGATTTTCCAAGCCCTAGACACCTACGGTCATGTTTATTTGTTTTTACTTTAGTCCATGGACCTTTTCGGTTTAAAGAAATGGGGGGACTTCCGAGTGGCCGAAGGTCATGGGTACCCACTAGTAGTATGTAATTGGCTTGATTCTTCTACACACGCAACAAGGTTGGTGTCCTTTCTTTCAGGTTCAAAGTTGCATTTTACTTTCTATTAGGAATCAAAGAGATGCTGAAAGCTTTTGGAAATAGACATTGTTGTGATGGTCAGCTTGTCATGCTGAAAGGCACACATAGACTTCACATGTTACGGAAAAAGAGTAACCCCACTTTTGGTCCTTGATAAAAGAGCTTACTAGGAATGAAGCTTACTAGGGCTAAGTGGTTTCTCAAGTCTATCTATCTAAGTTGGGCAAGACAAACTAAATAACTTGAATTTGCCTCTATTACAACTTACATGTGAAGTCTACGTTCAATAGAGTTATCCCCGTACAGTCCACCATAATCTTTGGACCCGACCTTCAAACTCTTTGTTTCATCCTTACGTGGAGTGAAATTAAGAAGTGAACAACGTTGGGTCCCATTTAATCGGAGTGAAGTTTTTTGTGGGGGAGAGGGAATTCTTTGGGTATCTATCTAGCAAGGATTTTTTATCTTTGTGTATTTTGAACTATAGCTTGTGAATTCCAATTTTGCAACCCTCAACCAATACTAACCAAGAATTCTTTTCTGAACTTGTCACACAAACAAAGGACACTTTCTTCTTTACAATGTGGGGAGAAGGGACCCAGTTGGGATTTGAACTCCCAACCACATAGCTACACAGCCTTTGCTTTTATTTGGTGGAAAATAAATTCCTCTTCCCCCTCCCTCGGTATGTACAACCATTTGTCCTATGCCCTCCCTCCTCTCAAAGGTGGGTTCCATTCCCTTATAAAGTTGCCACATGGGTAGTAGTAACATGGGCCTCTTCTTGGTCCAGTTTCAATCCCACCTTTTTCCTCACCTCAAGTGATCTAACTTCTTCAAAAACTCCAACACAGATACGAATGGCATAAAGTACCCAACCCTCAAATAAAACTTATGCTAATTTTATTACTTATTTAAAGGTAAAGGAGGGAATAAAAATAAAAAATAAAAAATAAAATATCTTCATTTTATTGTACAAATATCTTCAACATGATTCTTTTCATGCATAATAAAATATTTCTTTGTGCATGTGAACAACAAGCAAAGGAACCCAACCTTCCAAAATCTACATAACATATGATATAGTCATTGACTCCTCCATGCAGTCAGAAAGGCAAGATGCTCTGTGTGTGTGTGTGTGTGTGTGTTTTTGTACACAAGGAGGGTTGTTTCCAAAACAACTTTTCTTTGACAAGTTTGAAAGGCACGATGGATATCCTATCTATGATTGCAACTAGCATCTAATAATTCCCAAAGTCGTGTTTACACGAAAATGGAAAAGAATGTTTGTAGTATCAAACATTTTCACTAAACCTCAAACTTATTACATTTGCTTTTTTTTTCAAATACTCGAATTAGGGTTTCATTCTCACTCCTTTTTCTATCCAAAATTTAAGCATGACATTTGGATAGAAAAGGAGTGAGTATGAAACCCTAATTTAAATATTTGAAAACTTGCAAAGAGAAAAAAATTCCCCCAAACACAGGTGTCAAGTGTCAACTATTACCATATGCGGTTTCAGCACCCAAGTGCCAAAACAATTAATTTTTGGGGTGTCAAAGCATTTTGACACCTCATTTTTCTGTCATAAATTTTTTCAGCAATTTGAGTGTAGGATGAAGAAAAATAAATTCAATTAATGTAAAATTATTTTGAAATTTCAGACATATCAAGAGGGCATTATTTTCTCAAAAAAAATTCAACAAGCAAAAATTTGAAATTTAATTTGTGTAAAATCTGACATCAATGAAGGGTATACCTATTTAGCAGCTACTAGTTTTCTTCTCTTCTTTTGAAGGTCATCATATGTCTTTTGTTTTCTCTTTTGAAATAATATTTCCCCTATTTCCCCCTCAAAAAAAATGTAAAGAAAAAGCAAGGGAGGAAAAAAAAAAAGCCTTCCAGCACTTGATGTTTAAATGCATGTATGAGCTACCAACAATTTCCACTAATGCTTGGATAGAGAGCATGAGGTTGGTAGGGTGCATTCCACCTAGAAACAAGCTTAGCTTAGCTGAGTAGGACAAGATGTTGTTCCGTTATGTGGTAACAATGCTACCAGGGCCTATTCCAGAGCATAACTCATGTTTCAAAGGTGCATAATATGGCATGGTCAAGCTCATGCCCATACGATGTTGGGTAAGGCATCAAGGGGTGAAACCCATTAGGGTGAAATAGGTGATGCACCTCCCTCTCTTGCACACAGATTCGCCTTGGCACTTCCATGCTCATGCTTTTGATCATGCTGCTTGCTAAACACCTAAACTACTTCCACATGGCAAGCCATGCACTTGGTTAGTTACAACATTCAGCCTCGTTTTGAGCTAACTTCAACCTTTAAACAAGTGGGAACTAAACTTGTTATGAACTTCCCAACTAGTTCAAAGTCTCATCACTTAAAAGATTACCATCTCACATTTCATAGTTTAACCGCAAACTTTGTCTAGTTCAAAAGATCTACAACATCAAAAACATCTCTTCAAGCTCTCTTTCTCAAACCTTCACTTATTGACATCTATGCAACTTCAAACACATTCAAAAACATTATCAAATTGAAAGTTGAACACAACCCAACACTTAGACTCATAACCCAATCCACCGCAAGGCTATCCCACGACTATCCAAAATTGTGCCTCAATTAGAAGAAACATCTCGCTTGAGGGGGGTTCACCTAGAAGGGCATGTCTCCTCACCCTCTCCACTCCCACATATTGGACAAGGGCAAGGCCATTTCATGACATAAGGGTCTGGGGTGGCAGATTCAACAATTTTAAGAAAATGACATAATCTGTCACCCCCTTTTCCAATAATGTTTTTCCTATGATACACTCAGCAGGTAGGTATCATGCAGGAAATTAATTAATTAATTAATTATTTAGTTATTTATTTATTTTAAAAATTAAAAATTAAAATTTGGAGCAGATCTTTAGGCTGGGTAAAGCCTGTGTAGCCTGGGGCTGTGCCCTACAAGCACATGAAGAACTGACATAATTGGGATCTGCCAGCCCTAGAGGCACCTTACATATTCTATCTCTGTAATCTGCAAGCTGCATGGGAGACTCCAGACACACATTATGCTTTGTTAAGGTACTTGCAGATGATACAAAGAGCAATTTAAGTCAAGTTTGTATGCCAGAATTTTCTCTTTTCTTTTCTTTTATAAAATTTTACCAAGTCCAATCTCATCATCATGTATATGAAAGCATTTTCAGGTGCTTGTAATAGGTGGGTGTTTTTGTGACACTAGCGCTTACCTTAAGGTGAGTTTTGTCATTAAATAATCCTCAGAAAATAGTGAAATAAAATTTTGTGAAAACTATGAAGTTAACATTTTAAAATTTTATCATAATTTATCATAGGCTACACTCTAAATAAATAATTTTATTACTCATATATCACAATATTATAGTAAATGATGAAAGCAAATATAATTTCAAACAGTAAAAAAGAATTCATTTTTTGGAAGAAAAAAATTATTTGTTTTGTCAATGTGGAAACTGACCCTAGGCTACTAGGGTAATACCTATTGCTTCGTCTGCAACAACTCTTGAGGGTCCCAAATTATGAGTATGGAGCCTTGGGTGACTTTAACATATACATTCATGCATCAATCACACCCAGACTCAATTCTTCATGCATTACTTGCAAGGCCCACCTTGTGAATTAAATACCAACAAGGGGGACTGGCCAAATCCAAGAGACTTCTCCAAAATTCATTGCATTTTCAACCAAAAACACATGGCCAAGCACAATTCAAAATTGTGTTATGGATGGCCCCAAAAAAAAATTGTGGTGGTGGAAGGAAAGATCACCTTTCCTCTTGGGTGCTTTCCAATGTGGTCATCCTTGGATAGCACCCAAGAAGGGTGTAGGGTTAATGGAGCGGGGAGTGCACCACAAGAGAATACAGCTTTTCTTACACCAAATGGTCGTCACTATGGTTCAGGGCGCATGTGTAAGGACAATTTTGTGGTTCATCCATTTCAATGTACAATATGTGATGTTTATTGTGACATATAATATATTAAGATCACAATTTGACAAGGGGAAATGGAGGTGAAAGGAGGAGAGCATTACAAGAGAATGTGAACTCATGTCAAAGCATAATTTAATATATGTCACAATTCCATAGTACCTGAACAATTTTGGCATAGATTAGATTAAATTAAATTTGTTTTAAAATTAAGAATTTGCAAAATACCCACTGTCAAGTTTGAAATGTAGACCTTAGACTTCAAAACAGGGTGAATTTGCGGATATCTCTGATATCTGTTGAAAGGAGGCCCAAAGACAGGGTGAATTGTGGATATCTCTATTATCTATAAAAAGGAGGCCCAAAGACAGGGTGAATTTGCGGATATCTCTAATATCTGTTGAAAGGAGGCCCAAAGACAGGGTGAACTTGCAGATATCTCTAATATCTGTTGAAAATCTCAGAATTAAAAAACCCAGTGCCAAAGTTAAGATTAAAAAATAAATTATTTGTTGCTGAATCTGACCAAGGAGTACAGTAAACATCACATATTGGCATTGTAATGGATGAAACCGCAAAAATGTATCTCACAGATATATGAAAAGCCATGAGATACATTTGTGTGAGAAAAAAATCACATTTTCTTGTAGTGGAGTGGGTGGGAGGAAAAACCAACCTTAGTGGGCCTTAGAAAATGCATTTAGGTTACAGGCAGAGAGAATAGGTAAACATAGTTAAAGGGCTGCAACTAGGCTACTAGTGCTGGCCATGCAGCAGCTGCTGCCATCTCAGGCTCTCTAATAGGCCATGCTGTGGCTTTCAGCTGACACTAGTAGTAGTAGTAGTAGTAGTAGTAGTGTCCTCTTGGCTTTTTCATCAGCTGGTTATCACTCACCTTTTCTCCCTCCCCACCTTTTTTCCCCCTCTTTGTCAATTTATCAAAGCATCATGGACTAAAACTGCTCTTAAGTGTCAAAAGAAAATGCCCCAAAAAAAAGAAAGGAAATTTCTTTTTGCACCCAATGATAATAATAATAATAATAATCATCATCCCAAAAAACCCACATATATCATACACAAGTATAACAAATAAAAAATAAGATTATCTAGTTGTCTGGAAGACATGTAATTTTGATGAATTTTGATGATGATGTGTGTGTGTGTGTGTGTGTGTGTGTGTAAAAAAGTATGAATGAATGTATGCTAATATTTGTCTTACAAATATGAAATTGTGAAGAGAAAAAGAGAATTTTTTAGAATGCAAACAAACAATAGAATCTTTTTTTGGTTTTGTTTTCTGTTCAGATCAGTTTTCATGTGAGAGTCCTCAATTATAAACAGATTTTGGTTGCAGCAGTTTCATTGAAGAAAGAAGACTGAAGAAGAACAAGAAAGGAGGAGAAGGAGAAGGAGGATCCATGGGGAAGTTGATGAGGAAGAGGAGGCTGGGAAGAATGACTTTATTACTGTGATCAGAGAGAGAGGAAATTTATTTAGCTTGGTATTTCAGACATTTTGATGATCATGTGTTTCTGAGAATTGGGTTGTGATTGACCAACTGCAAGCTGCGACAACAAATCTTAGACTTGGTTCTTCTTCCTTAGATTCTGAACTATTGTTGTTGTTGTCGCTGTTGCTCCTGCTGCTGGTACGTACGGGCCCAGAATTTTCTTTCTTTCTTGTTGAAAGCAATTTGATTTCTCTCGTGGACAGAAGTTGCTGCTCTTGTTCCACCCAGAGATTGCAACCACAGTAGTGCGCATGAAATATGGAAGTACAGTCAGAAGAATTTGTGTTCGGGGGTTCGAATTTCTTGTTTTCTGAACGTCTTGTTGCTGTTGGGGGATCAGGATCAGGATCAAGCAGTTAGAAATGGGTTCTTCGTCGCTACAGCAGCAGCAGCAGCAGGAGGAGGAGATGAATTTGACGGAGCCGCTGTTGAGGCTACATCCACGAGAAAGAAATGGCAGTACTACTACTGCAGTTGGGCATTCATGGTTGTTGTCACAGTTGTTGAGATCAGGCACAGCTGGAGCTACAGCTCCTAATTCTGCCAAGCAAGACTGCAGTGCAGTGACGGCATATACCAGAGCTGGAGTATTGAGCCGCGCAACATTCTCATGGTTGAATCCGCTTGTAAAGTTGGGTTCTATCAAAACACTACAGAAAGAAGACGTCCCACAACTGGCACCACAACACCGAGCTGCACGGCTACACTCCCTATTCCACTCACACTGGCGAGAAGAAGGTCAAGAAACCACGGTTCTGCACACGCTGTGGAGCTGCTTCTGGGGCAATATCTTGTACACAGCGTTCTTGGCACTAGTAAAAGTGGGTGTAACGTTTGTGGGTCCATTACTGATCCAAAGCTTCGTAGATTTCTGTACAGAATCACCATCATCATCCTCATCAAACACAGAGACAACAGCAGCTACTACAGATTCCAGATCAAAAGCATCAACATGGACACAAGCAGCAGCTCCATACAGTAGCTCAGGGCAGGGTCTGATTCTGGTGGCAATCCTTGTAGCAGGAAAGGGAGTAGAGGTTCTCTTCACACATCAATACAATTTCACATGTCAGAAACTGGGGATGCAGATCCGCTCCGCACTCATAACTGCAGTGTACGCCAAAGGATTACGCCTCTCCAGCGAATCCAGACAACGACACGGAATGGGACAGATCGTGAACTACATGTCGGTAGATGCGCAGCAGATGTCGGATGTGATGATTCACTTGCACACTTTGTGGGCCGTGCCGCTGCAAACGGCTGTAGCCATCGCCATTCTGGCACGCGTGGTGGGGAGATCTGCCACTCTTGCGGGTCTGCTGGCCTTGTCCTTCACTGCGTCCATGATTCTGGCGATTGCCAGAGTCCAGAGGAAACAACAAGAGTGCATCATGCAAGCCCGTGATCGTCGCATGCGCGCTTTCAACGAGTCCCTAACGCACATGAAGGTATTATTAGGGTTCAATTTGTTCCATTCTCTGGGTTTTTCCTTTTTTTCCTTTTTTTTCTTTCTTTTTGTTTAGCATTTGAAATGAATTTTTCTTCTGTTTAAACTGGGGTTATGTCCATTCTGCTCAACGAAAAAATAAAATAAATAAATAGATAAATAAAAACTAGCTTAACATGAAGGATGAACATTATGATTTTACTACCTCTCTTGTTGGTTTGAGGAAGTGGGTTATGGTCAATTTTGTTAAGAGAAAATTAAACAAAAGCTTAATCAACATGATTTAGCAAATGTATGATTTACCATCTTGATTCAAAGTGGGTGGGCTTCCATTGATTCTTATATATATATATATATATAAAGAAAGAAAAGCTGAACATGAAAGTAAATTTAAGATATATTATCAACTTGGTTCAAAGTGGGCTACATTGATTTTTTGAAAAAAAAACATGAAAGAAAGCTTCAAGTAGGGGTTGTGTCAATTTTGCAAAGAATTGAAGAAAGCTTGATTGATTGAGTATGTGTTGCGGAGTCATGTGGGGGGGGGAGGGAACTTATTCATTCATTTGTTGGGCGGGAGTGGAGTTTTGTTTGTTTTGTAGGTGATTAAGCTACAAGGATGGGAGGAAATCTTTTTGAAGGGAGTGGAGGATGCACGAAGAATAGAGTACATGTGGTTGTTGAAATATGTGTATTCAACAGCAATCAACATTTTGGCACTTTGGTTAACCCCATTAGTAACATGTGTGGCCATCTTCTCTGCTTGCATCTATTTAAACGACATGACTCTTGCACCTGGCATGGCTTTCACCACTGTCGCCACTGTTCGCACCATGGAGGAACCCATGCGCATTTTCCCTCAAGCTCTCATTGCTGTCTCTCAGGTACAAAGACACTTACTCGACATCAACAACAACAACAACAACAACATACTACTTAACTCCCATCACCTTTTGCATCATCATCACTCATTGACATCATCATGCATGATTCCTAAGTTCCTTTAAGGTCCTTAGCACATCACCTCTTTACCTCCCCTACCCTAATTCAAATCCTAAATACCAGCCCAGGGCACAGATAAGCTGCTCCTACTACTTTGAGGCTTCCTCTTTATACTCAGCACGATTGGGATCCTGTCTTGTCCCAGCAGCCCAGAGGAAGGATAATACACTACAATCAACTTGGTAGATCTAAAAGCTCATACCCAAGTTCTGATTAATAGAGTGTTTGCTTGGTGGCTGGTTGGCCATTAAGATGCAAGTTAGTTCTTGGGCAGCTGAGAGCACATGTATTGCACTTCCAGAACAGTTGAGATGATTAACAAGTATTTGGAGGAAAAACACAATTATTGATGTTGTTGTTGTTGTAGGCATTGGTCTCATTGGACCGATTGGACAAATATTTATGGAGCAAGGAGTTGGAACAGGATGCAGTCGTTAAACTTCCAAGTGACTCTGATGATCCTGTCGCTGTGAAAGTGGAATGTGCATTCTTCAAGTGGGATTCAAAGGAAGAAAAAGCCACTCTTAGCAATATCAACCTTGCCATCAAAAGGGGTTCCTTTGTCACTGTGGTTGGGAAAGTGGGTGCTGGAAAGTCATCACTGATTGCCTCCCTCCTCGGGGAGATGCCCAAATTGAATGGCACGGTAATTGTCTCATCATTACCCTTGACCTTTACTTTGTCTCATCAATTGGATTTTATCAAACCCTTGAATCTCAATTGCATAGTCAAGTTGAAGCAACCACCATGAATCACAAGAACTAAATTCATCTTGCAACCCCGTTTTAAGAATTTTGCAGGTAGAATTAAGAGGGAGTGTAGCTTATGTGCCACAATCACCTTGGATCCAACATGGCACTATTGAAGAGAATATTCTTTTCGGGTTGCCAATGGATCGAGAGAGATATGATGACACCTTGCAAGCATGCGCATTAGAAATGGACATAGCTCAACTGGATTATGGAGACCAGACTGAAATCGGAGAACGGGGTATCAATCTAAGTGGTGGCCAAAAGCAGCGCATTCAACTCGCACGGGCTGTGTACCAAAACTGTGATATATATCTCCTTGATGACATCTTTAGTGCTCTTGATGCACATACAGGCTCCAAGATTTTCCAAGTTTGTTTGCTAAACTTAGGCTCTTTAAACTTGGTTATTATTATTATTATTATAGCTTTACACATTCTTATTGGGAATTGTTTTCTAATCTCAAAACCATAATTAAACATTTAGTTTTTGATCTTCTATTTTCTTTGGGTCTTTTGGAGACTGCCACAATAGCCTTCAACAACTGAACCAAACCCAACCCAACCCAATTTTGTTGAACTATTATTACAAATTTTGTGTTTGCAGGAGTGTGTGATTGAAGCATTGATAGGTAAAACAGTGATACTTGTAACACACCAAATTGAGTTCCTTCACAGAGCAAACTTGATTCTGGTAAGTTGGGAAGAAAACTATGGACATCTTATTGTTCACTAGGCTACAAACATATCAAGATCATCAAAACATGATTCCATTGAATTTGTTGGAAGTTATTATTTTTTCAGTTATCTTTTTTGTTTGCTTTAAAATATATTCTGGTCTTCCAATTCAAATTTATTATGTATCTTTTTTGAGTGCCCAAGAAAAATTAGGACTCAAATAGAGATCTCAAAGTGGGTGTTGATTGGGTCTCAAATGTTTCAGGTGATGCGGGATGGTACTATAGTTCAATCAGGGACATATGAGGAGCTTTCAGAAGCAGGATTGGATTTCAAGGATTTGGTGAAGGCTCATAGTGAAGCTTTAGAGAAGGTGAATAATAATAATAATAATAATAAGAGCACTTGTGATTTGTGGGAAGACCCATTCAAGCCCTCATATCTAGACAGCCCCCATTTGTCAACAACCTCCTTCTCAAACCTTTCCTCAAGTTGTGAGTCGATCTCGTATCTTCAACACCTTGAGATCCCATGTTCATCTCCTCGATGTGAGGAGTTTAACATGGAGACTGCTGATTTGCAACTAGAATGCAACACATTGCCATTCAATGGGTCCTTGATCCACCAATTCAGAGGAGCATTTGGACAACACCCAACAACAACAACAACAACATCAGCAGCAGCCCAAATCATAGGCTGTGAAGAAAGAGCAACAGGGCAAGTTAGTCGTGACATTTACTGGCTTTACTTGACAGCTACTTACGGTGGTGCAATTGTCATCCTTTTGATCCTCATACAATTTGTTTGGCAAATGTTTCAAATTGCAAGTGACTATTGGATTGCATACGAGACCTCAGAGTCTGAATCACCTGCATCCAAGCATCCTGCTACTGCAGGCAAGAATTTCCAAGCAGAGGGATTTATCAGGGTGTATGCAATGCTAGCTCTTGGGTGTGCTGTCTGTGTGCTCCTTCGCTCACTACTAGTTGCATTCATTGGGATAACAACATCACAAAAATTTTATGACAAAATGCTTCACAGCATCTTCCGGGCACCAATGTCCTTCTTTGACACTACACCACTTGGAAGAGTTTTAAGCCGGGTAAGTTTTTTTTTAAATTCTTCTTGAATTTTTTGTTGCATTGTATGAATAAAGTTACAGGCTACTTCAATTTCCACGTCAACAACTTGAAATTATTAGACAATAAAATAAGATCCAGATTTTTGGGATGGGCAAAGGGAGCAGCTATTTCTTCTTGGGTTTCAATTCAATATGCAAAATGAATGAGAGCTTGGGTATTACAGATTGAGGATTTAAACCCTAAATTTTTGGGTTTAGAAGATTTAGTTTCTTCTAAATTCTTCTAAATTCCAATTTGTGGGTATTATTGGATGGTGGGTGTTATCAGGCTTCAACAGACCAGGCACAAATGGATACCATAGTACCCATTCTTTCAGGAGGTCTCCTAGCCATTGCATTTGCAACAACAGGCATTCTTGTGGTGATGGTGGGAGTCACATGGCAGCTCATTTTCATTATCATTCCCTTATCTTGGATTTATTATGCTTACCAAGTAAGCACCCAACAAATAAAATCACCCTTTTCTTCCTTCCTTCTTTCTTCCTTGGGCCTCACAAATCTGGTGGGGTTATTGCTAATTTGTGTGTTTTTGGGTGGAATGTATTTCTTTTACTAACTAATTATAAATTAAGGATAATTGTTACTATCTAGCCTTCTTTTATTTTTAAAATGTGATAGGTCTGAAAATTGATGAATTCATAAAATAATTTATAAATGAAATGGACATCTTGAACTACATTTTGCTAATACCTTGTTTATTTGTAATCAATAATAAATTAGCTCCCCCCCCCCGCCCCCCAAAAAAAAACTCCTGAATTTTATAAATTTTACCTCTAAAGTAGTAATAATAAGTAAATACCTTGGCAACTTCAGCACAAATTACATTATTTTTTAAAATGCTGAAATTTCCCCCCCCCCCAATGTATTTATTTTTGTGAAGCAATTTTTTTTATTCCCTTGGAATATTTCTTTGGAATATTCTGGAATATCCCAATTTTGGAATGGAATCTTGAAATTGAATTTTGTATTTGGCTACCCTTGTACTAAGGTATCATCACTCTTGTAAGAGACTTACTCCCCTATGCTCACAATTAGTACTCAATCACTCTTTTTACAAATTTTACATTGACCCATTGCACATAATTAGGGCTGGGTTTGTTTTTTTTTTTTTTTAATTTAAAAACCCTAATTTGTAGGGTGGTGTTTTGTGTAGGTTTACTATCTAACAACATCAAGAGAATTAACACGAGTGGATGCCCTTACTAAGGCTCCAGTCATCCAACATTTCTCAGAAACAATTGCTGGATCCATGACCATCCGATGCTTTGGTCACCAAGAGCGATTTGCTCATGTGAATTTAGAGCGTGTTGATCAGAATCTCAAAATGGACTTCCATAACAATGCTGCAAATGAGTGGATTGGGTTTCGGCTTGAATCTATTGGCACTTTTGTGTTGAGCATTGCGGCTTTTCTTCTCGTGTCTCTTCCATCCAACCTCATTCAAACGGGTTTGGGCCTAAATTTCTTGAGCTTTTCTTGTATTAAGTCCTTGCTTTTGTTGTTGTGAATAATTATCATAGTTTTGTTGTTGTTGTTGCTGTTGTGGTGTAATTTGGTTGTTGTTGTGGATAATTTGAAGTTGGATGAAGTGCTTTCCAACTAAATTAATTGTTGTCCATTACTTAGATTGGCATAGGCTCCATAGCTCTCTCCTCTACCTAGTGAACCCCCCCACCCCACCCTCCAATTTCCAAACATGAAAAAGCTGGAACTTTGTTCACACTAAATTGAATTCCAACAACAAAGAACTAGAAAAAACCCTATATTATATCTTGCAATAATTTCACATAATTTCCTAAATGTACATTATTACAAGACATAATTTCCTAATGTACAAGTGTTGGTGGAATGACAAATTATTCATATGTGCAAAATTGATGTGGCTCAATTTGCACACAGAGCTGGTGGGGCTCTACTTATCATATGCATTGTTCTTCAATGCGAGACTATTCAATATGGTAATGCTTGTGTGCCAACTGGAGAAAAGCATGGTGTCTGTGGAGAGGATCAATCAATACACACAATTAGAATCGGAGGCGCCTTTGATTATTCAAAACTCTCGACCACACAAATCTTGGCCTTCTAAAGGGACCATTGAATTTAGAGACTTGAAGGTTTAGAGACCCTAAACCCTAAACCCTAAACCCAATCTCTCCCTCCCGCCCCCCCTCTCTCTCTCTCTCTCTCTTTTCTCCAATTAGCTATGTGATTAGAAGAAAATTATGCCCTTCCAGCTATAATTTTTTAGGGGTTGCAATTCCAAAGAAAGTCTTGTGGGATGGTTTTGCAAAAAAAATTGAAAATCATGTCATTAATCAAACCAACAATTTAGGGTTTAGTGTGCATATATTAGAGGATACAGAAAGGGCAAATAGAACTTGTGAAGAATGTTTGTCATAATCCTAACATATGGAAGCTTGTATATCAGGTTGAAAGAATTGAACATTGTTGGCATTGGGTGGGTGGGGGAGGGCGGGTTTCATACAGTTAAGATATCGGGAAAACACACCATTGGTATTGAAGGGTGTAACTGTAACCATCAAGGGAGGCCGCAAAGTGGGTATTGTTGGAAGAACTGGTAGTGGAAAATCAACACTTGTGTTGGCGTTATTTAGGCTTGTGGAGCCAGCAGATGGCTGCATTTTGATTGACGGTATTGATATTGGAACCTTGGGGCTATCCGACATACGTGCCAACTTAAGCATCATCCCTCAAGACCCCACCTTATTTAATGGAACGATTAGGAGCAATCTGGATCCAATGGGATTGTACTCTGATCAACAAATATGGGAGGTAAGATCTGTTGGTTTCCTCCTAGTTTCTAAAACATTTTGCATGTGCTTGTCCACTTCAGAACAATGTAACTTCATGTTTTGGTCTGTACCATTGTTGGGTGGTTCTTGACTTCTATGAAAAACCTCTGATTCCAATTCTAAAAAATAAATTAGAGAGGTTCCAATTCCAGTTCTGGTTTCATGCATAAATGGAATTGAGAACCTGATTTTTGGAGGTAGTAGCAATTCTTGGATGGCATTCTTCACAAGTTCCTGAGAAAGATCTTGAGCTCCTCCTCCTCCTCCTCCTCCTTGCAGGCATTACAGAAGTGTCAACTTGCCAGTAGTGTGCAGCAGTTAAAAGCAAAGCTCGAAACTTCAGGTACTTAAAAATTGAGCTACATTTGCAATCCCTCTTTTCCATCTTTGTGTTTTGGGAACTTGGCTCCCAAACTATGCAGGTCGTCTCGGATGGTCTTTGTGTTCAACTCAAATTAATTTGTTCATGTCTAATTTCACTCACATACATCTTTGAGTCACCACCATCTTGTGTGAGCCGGCCCTGTCATAATATAACAAGTTTAAGACTTCATTTGTTGTGTGGTTTCCAGTGTTAGAGAATGGAGAGAATTGGAGTGTGGGTCAAAGGCAGCTGTTTTGTTTGGGCCGTGCACTTCTCAAGGACACTCAGATTTTGGTGCTCGACGAAGCAACCGCATCAGTGGATGCTGAAACCGATGCTTTGATTCTCAGGACCGTGCAAGAAGTGTTTGCATCACGCACTGTGATCAGCATTGCACACCGCATTCCAACTGTCATGAACAGTGACAAAGTCCTGGTTCTTGATGCAGGTGAGTAACTAACAAATGGGTTTGTCATGTTACACAAATGGGCAGCTCTGAACCCACCTTCCCACCAAGTTCAAACCAACAACAACAATTATATTACAATAGGAAATGTTCCATGAAGGTCCCAAAAAATCGATCAAAAGACAGTAGTAAAACTTCTCAATTTGTTTTTGCTCTAGAATGTACCCACCTTTAAAATCATTTGAATGTCCCAAAAGACTTAATTAACTTGCATTTCAAACTTGATTTGCGTTCACATACGTTCAATTTTGCAGGTAAGGTGAAGGAATATGCAAGTCCTTCCAAATTGTTGCAAGATTCAACATCCGTGTTTGCTTCATTGGTCTCCGAATACTCAACCCGCTCATCATGTACTACATCAGATTTGACAGCATTGATGAATTCCTCACTTCCTAATCCAACTCCATCACCACAATAATAGCCCACTTTTTTTTCATACCCTTTTCCTTGGAATACATACATAGGAGTAAACTTCAATTTCCGCCCATGCATTAGCCCACTTCTTATTTATCATTTTAGGCTATCGAGATACCCTTCTTAACCACATCTGCATACCTATAGACAAGGGTTAGTGGTATTCGTGTAGAAAATATATACAAGGTTTGTTGAAATAGGCTTGTGCGTAGCTATGAAGAAAAAGCTTATGTGACCAATGAGATTGTTAGAATGGGAGCCTTGAGTTGTTGTGAGGAGTTCTCTTCCTGTAAACTACTTCAATGTTGTAATATCATCATAGGCAAAACCTCTTTGCCTAGACGCAAAGAAAAGAATTGCAACCAATGAGATTTCTTCAAATCGATGCTCCAAATTGATTTTTAAATGTTGTCTTAGTACTTTAAATGTTGCATTGTCTTTTGCATGCGGCCTCTTCCAAAAGACATTCAAAGTACAAGGAGGAGCAAGCTTGTAATAGTGAAATTTTCAACACATCTCAAATTCATTTGTAATATTTTAGATGTCCCATTGTGACAAGGCACCTTTTGATAGTTGCTAAGTTGTTAGATAGACTTTCCTTGTATTCATGGGTAAATGACCAAAGAAATTGATTGTTGGTTGAAAAGCTAGTAAGTTTGAAATGTCATGATAGGGGGTGTGGTTTCATTGGTAGATTCAACATTAGACCTAATGGATGGACATTGGACACATTAATTTGACAAACTTATGAAAGTTGGATGAATTTGTCACAATCCAAACAAGGCTATACTAGTGAATAAAGATTAACCAAATAAGGAATGCTTTGGGTGAGGTCTTGTGATTCACCCTTGTAGACTACTTTACATTCAACCCATTAAAATCTTTAATAAGTTCTCTAAACAAGTAATAGATGGACACAAAAGGCCAATAGGGTTGTTCACATCCAAATTCATGTGTTCCATGACATTAATCTTTCGCCCAAGCCCTAGTGGTTAAGTTTCAAATAATACTTTTCTCAATGTCGTAGTGCCTTGGCCAATTCGACACATGTTTGCCAAATTAATTGTTTTAATACTTAATTAATTTGGAGGATGGGATTGCTCATTCTCCCTCATATACAAGATTAATAATACTGTAAACTTATGCTTCGGTTGCTGATGAAAGAAACATCTCTTTCCATATCTCCACAAATAATTCAGTAACGCTACAAGAGAATGTGGTTTTTTCCACACAGAAAGATGTGACTCATGTCACATGTGTGAGGCAAACTTTGTGGTACAATTACAATGTACAATATGTGGTGTTCATTGTGGCCTATATTTCGTTAAATATCACATATTGAATACCTGAATAACACTGGGAAATCAGATGTACCTGACCCCACCCAAAATGCAGCAATTGCCATCCCTTGATCCTCCTGACACAAACAGACCCACAACATAATATATAGCTATGATGTGGAACAAGTACACATACTATTAATCTTCTTATAGGTCAATCTACTACTGCACTGCATGCCAAAAAAGAGACACAATTTCTGCCACCAGGACAGACAGAAGGTTTTTGAGCAAGTGAAGATGTCTGATCATTAGAGCAGCAAACCTGGGGACAGAATGAATCAACACTACACTTGTTGGGTGAACTTTCATCACTCTCACATCTCGTGTGCCTGCCCACAGCTTCAGCATCCCAGAGTCTGATCTGTATGGATCGGATAAAAAGGTTGGTTTGAGTTTGGTTACCTCCTGCAAGCAAAATACCTATGAGTCCTTCATTCACCATTAATTTGTGCATGATGATTGTGGTAGTTTGTCCGAGATTTGGGTGCATGCAAACACATTGAACAATTAGAGTTTTCATCAACTGTCAACATGAAGCTTACCATCATCTGCTTTCCCCCATTGCTGTCCATAGTTCTCATTCATAGACTAACTGCAAGCTCCCAAAAATTGACATCATGTCAAAATCCACTTCATTGAGGAGCAATTCAATCATACACTCAGTCACTGAAATCATCATCAGGGCAAGAGAGAACCCCATGTTATACAACAAAGGTTATCCATCATTTGTTCACAAAGTAAGGTACCAGGATATAAAAGGTATTGTGGAATGAAAGCACCTAGCAAGGTTGGTGGGCATTCATTCCTCATTGTGGCAGTTGATGTCCATACCCAGGCAGGAATTGCTGCTGCACAGTCTCTGCATTTTGCCAACATCCCAATGTATGTTTTCCAATGAAAACATACATTTCTCAAAACTCTCACCAAACCTCCACGACAATGCTTTTCAAAACCCAGAAACCGAACAGGATGAAAGACTTACAGAGACAGAGAGTTGAGATCCAAGGCCTTGCCTTGTCCTTCCCTTCCAGATTGTAACAACAGCCTCTGCAAATGCATCCTCCTCCTGGATGTCAGTTCCTATCACAGCTTGATTGTGATTTGTAGCCTGTGCAGTTGCACAACAAGATTCCAGAAAACAAAAACACGTTCTCAACAGCAAGCAAACCCCTTGTACAGATCAAGAGTTTGTGAGGTGAGCAAAGCAAAGCACCACAACAAAAGTTTACAACAAAAACAGCCAGGGTCTCATGAGGACGAGGATGGGTGGGTTTTCTAGGGTTTTCTTTAGGTCTGTCACTGTGTCGTCCCTAAGCCCTAAACCCTAATTCTGGTCTTTCAAGCAAGCACGCACGCAAGCACATTTGCACTGCTGCTCCGGACCAAAATGGAGACTCCGGCTAACAACAATAACAACAGCAACAGTGTACTTCAGAGGTCTGTCGCCATGCGCATTATCAAGCAAGGGGCAGAAGCTGTAAGTACCTATTTCTAGGACTTGAGATTTTGTAGAGGGAGAATTGGCAGCAGCAACAGCGATTTTCTTATGGGTGCATTTTTGTGTTCCTACAGCGTGTGTTTGAGAGTACATTCATGGGGAAGAAGGTGGTGGTGAAGGAGCGGTTCAGTAAGAAATATCGACATCCTGTTCTGGATTCCAAGCTCACTCTCAAGCGCTTATATGGGGTGGGTCCGTCTTCTGTTTCTTCGCTTTTTTCCCCTACCCTTCACCTCACGTCCCCAAACCCTTCCTTCGCCAGGAGGTCATGTAGGGTACACAATCAGGAGGATTTTGAGGTTCTTCCACAATTTCACAACCCTATCTTGAAGAAGAAACCCTATGCTAGCTAGATTGAATTTGTTTGTGGATTTTCTCTATGCAGTGCCTCACATTGAGATTGATAGTTATACCTATAAACCCTAAACCCTAAACCAGCATAAGAATTCAGTCAATGAACCAAGAAGGAAAGAAAAACTTCAAGATAAGATGGAGATGATGAGCTGGCCAGTTCTGTCGGTGTTCTTGTAGTCAAGCACTTTCAAACTGCTGTGAGTGAAATCTCCATGAAAGCATCCATGTTCTGAAAGGGTGGGTTGCTTACTAGCTGGTTATATTTGTATATTGGTAATTGATGGATGTTTGGGTGGGAAATGTTGTTGCAGGAGGCACGCACTTTGGCCAAGGCACGCAAGCTTGGGGTAGCCACCCCAGCCTTGTATGCCATAGACTTTGTAACAAATACACTCACTTTTGAGTTTGTGGAAGGCACATCTATCAAAGACATACTCTTACAGTCTGCGCCTCTTCCTAGCCCTGGTAGTCAACCCCCATCCTCCCTCCTGTTTGATTTCTCTTTGAACATGGCAGGTAACCTGCTGTGATGCCCATCTCTCACCTCTAGTATGGCTATTGGTGCCAATATCAATCCAATATCAATTAGTGTGGATACTTGAACAATGTTGCACTAGGTGGGTGGCAACTTCAAACTACATTTGTTGGGAAGATTACTACCTAGTATACAAGTCTCACAGTGACTTTGATACTTGGGCACATCAGTTCACTGAGATATTTGGGGCACTGTTCTCTCTTCATTCATCATCCTTCCTATCTGAAATTTTTTCCTTGTAATATCTCTTTTCCCCGTACTTCAACAGATGGTAAACTTGAGGAGATAGCAAGCAAAATTGGCAGGACAATTGCTAGGCTACATGATGGTGGCTTGATTCATGGTGACCTTACAACCTCCAATATGCTCCTTGATGACAAAACTGGTCAATTGGTTAGTTTTCAGCACCTCCCTTCTGATGAAGCAAATTCGAAGTATGTAATGTTTTCAGGGAGGTGTGATAAAACTGTGGATGGTCCAGGTGCTCCTCCCTTGGTTATGATGATTATCTGCCATGGCTGCTGGGCAGGTGCTGATAGATTTCGGGCTGGGTTCTACATCAACTCTGCCAGAGGATAAAGCAGTGGATCTGTATGTGCTGGAACGGGCATTGCTCTCCATGCATTCCTCTATAGGCCCACTTGTGAGTGTTTTCTTTGTACCATAACCAAATCAAATGTCAACATTTTGGTCATCCAGATTTTCTGTACATTATTGTATCCTGTTACTGTGCTCATGATGATAAGTATCTTGTGTCATCTTACAGATGAGCCTAGTTTTAGCAGCGTACAACAAATCTTCCAAGTATTGGAGCTCTACCCTCAATAAGCTTGCTGCAGGTGTGCCCTTCAATGCTATCCCATGTTCTCTTTGTATCAATGGGAGAGACATCTTTGCATTGATCTCCTGCCTATTTTTGCTGCCAGGTTTACTAGTTCTCTCAGTCACTGAAAGGCCTGCTTTACTGTTTAGGGTTGAGAACTATTGAACAATAACTAAGAGTTGCAAAGAACCCATTCATCTTTCATTCCCTAAAAGTCTTTTGGCACTCATCCCTGCTGATAGCAATTGTTCACCACAGGAAGGTCAGCTGTAATGTTGCTTGCTTGTCTGAAGTTTTGTTACTCAGTTACCAGATTTGGCAGTCCAAATGCTAGCTCCTGATTCTTGGCATTTCTTGCAGTACGCATGAGAGGGAGGAAACGGGTCATGGTGGGTTAGGCTCAGTACACCAGAGACTTGACATCCTTTATATGGACATCACAGGAGCTGCCCAGATGGTTACTACTGCTACCATATGCATCAACAGAAGGTGGGAATAATGCATGCAACCCGAAGCCTATTTTTTGATGTGTCAATCATGAGTCTTTAGAATAGCACAGCTATTCTATATAGTTAGAATAGCTGTGCTGTAACTGTCCAAATGGATATGCTACTGGTCAAAATTAGAAATCTTTCTCTTGCCTGCAACCATGAGATTCATCAAGAATTCCCATCTTGAAACCCAGTTTTTCACCTTATAAATTTCATCTTGGTGTTCCTTGGAAAGGAACTAACTTGTCATGACACAAACATGGCTTTTCAGGCCAATCAAGAAGGCATTTGCCTTATGTGATAGTTTCAATGAGAGATTAAGAAGTAAAGAGTTGCAGAAGAGACTTTCAAATGCATGAAAACGAAATCTTCAATTTCCAACTGTGCACTTTGAACTTCAGAACCCTGAATTTGGTATTTATAAAAAAAGGGTTAGGAATTTTGATAGCTTAATTTTGGTATAAATATTCATTCTCCCATTATCATTAAACTAATTTTTCATTCATTCTTTTTATATGATACTTATTATGGCTTTCTTCCTGTCATCTGACTGTGTCATTATAAAGTCTGCACTCTTCAATCCTTCACTATTGAATGTAATATTCTGTAACGAGTTGAATTTTTTGAAATCATTGAAAACAAACTATTGATTTCAGTATGCTTTTTCAGTTTATCTTCTAGTTGAGACACTTTGTAGGCCAAAACCCCCTGCTGGGTGGTTATCACAAGCAGGAACAGATGCATGGCAGTTATCTATCTGGGTGGTTCTTAGAGAGTTTGTGACCATGGTTCTCAAAAACCAAAGACCCAGTTCTGACATATATATATATGGAACTGGTGGTTATTCACAAAATCCAATACCTGCCTAGTTTCACTAAAGGGGAACCAATTTTGCTCACTTTACAGATACACTCAAATTGGAGTTGAAATAGGGTTTAGAGGGGCCCAAAGATGTGGTGACTTTACAGATATCTCTAACAATACTGGATCACAGATTTCTGATTATCTGTAAGTCCAGCATGTTGTCTGAAGCCAAGTACAACACAAGGGTGGTTGAGGGAGCATCATTCTTCAAACACTTCCAGACCAAGTTCTGGCTGGATGGCTCTCCCTGGCCCCCCATTGTCTAGCACTTCTCCAGCATTCTCTTGTTTTCCACTGACTCTTGTTGGCTTCCCTAGAAACACTACTTTCCCAACAACTTCAATCCCTGTAGTTAAAAGCTGGCAATTTGGAAGGGAGTGGTCGTTAGCAACACCATGATAATTGAGTTGTGTTTTGTTCCTCATGTTGTGCATTACTAAATCACTGCTTGATGCTATTGGAACTAACAAAGACACACACATGATAACAATGTAACAAAATAAACTACGAAAAATAATTTGGTTCCAAGCATCATGAGATAAGTAAGTTGTGTGTAATGTAAGCCCCATTGTTAATCACCTAGTTATAACCTCATATGTTCACCCAAATTATAATTTTCCCCAAATCACTTGTGATAGTCAAAATCAATAATGTGTAGGTCTTGGCAAATGAGGCTTAACACAAAACAACAATAAAGTCTATTCAATTCATTGTGAACACACCCAATTCCTTGCTAGAATCTTCACAAGTGGTGTAAAACAAACCATATGCACCATCCTTTAGAACAATGGTCACAAACCAACATGATTATTACAACTTGTGACTCACATCATAACATGCATCACAAACATACTTGGACTACACTAGGAATGGATGCACTTGACCATCCACATGTGAAAAGAAACATGATGCACAATTTTGCACAATAGTATTTTCATATTTACCATCCCAACTTTCCAACAACAAAACCCCAAAAGATAAAACCTTTTGCACATGTATAAAAGCATGCCCTATTATGACATCAAGTATAATAGGTGTTGTTTGTTACAAATAAACACAATCTCTAGGTTCAAACCTTCAAACCTTGGGTCCATACCCAACTACACATATGGTGGCATAATGTAATGTACATTAGTGTTGTGTGATAGTTAAGTTTTCATTTGACATAGGCATGATTCTTTTTAACAAGAGTACACATCACTCACAAGCTTAAACTCACACATTGAGATCATCAAGATTAATCACATTGGCCATGTCCTTGAGTATGGATGTTGATCATTGTGATTTATGCCCCAAAAACAAAAAGTACGAAAAGAATGATGCAAGGGATGCTTATCTATTGCATTCATATCCCATAACCAACCACATGTGGAAATTGTATGCCTCAATCACCTATATGCCCCTTTTGTGATTCATATTTGTGTAAACATTTTTTTCACCTTTTGGTTGCATTATTTCAGCTAAGCCATCAACTTCAAAATGATTACAAAAAGTAATCCTATCGTCAATCAAGGCTTGCTTACACAACTCTTGAAAACATTTTCAAAATTTGTGCCCTAATATGTGAGCACTTATGCTAGACCACCAAATCTACTCAAGATTTGGTCTCAAAATGCACAAACTACCCTTTCACTACTTTTGTCTTGAAGTGATGCCAACGTAATCCACTTGAAAAAATGCTGAATTATAACCAACACGTATTAATTACAATGAACTCAATACCATAGCAAAATGCAATTCTGTGAAATAACATGTTAGCCAAATGTTGCCTTCATATTTATTTCCTTATGTCAATGTGCTCCTATAGTATTTAATTCACCAACCAACACATGGATTTCTATTTAACCCATCAACATCCTTGTTGATTTTTTCGCCGCAATGTTTGACATCAAAATCATATATTTGAAGAACAAAAGCCATCTTGCAAGCTTTTCTATGAATCTATCAAATTCCATGAGCCATTTCAAGGTGGACAAACTATTAAATAAATAACATTGAAACATGGTCATGGCTTGAACAATTGCCAACTATTCCTTTTCATATGAATTATATGTGGCATTTAGTTAAATATTGAACTAATTTGCATAAACCATAATAAACTTTTGATTATCTTTGAATCAACCTATGTAAAGACTACTGCAAATCCAAAAGCATTCCAATTTGTGTGCAATTGGAAAGGATGACCTTAATTGGGTTGTCTCAAAATGGACCTACATAATTAAACCTAACTTTCAACTCTCGAAAAACTTATTATTGTTGTGCATGATCCCATCATGTGAATTTTTCAAGCAACCTTTTTTAACATCTTTCTAATTGTATTGTGGATGAAAAGTGAATGTTCATGGATGGACTTCGTTTATGGATAAAAATGGATGTTTATGGATGAATTTCATCCATTAATGATGTTAATGGTCATAAAGATGCCTACAAAATATTATAGGATGTCATTTTTTACATCTACTTAACATAGCTTAATTTATACCTACCTCACTTACCTACTTAACCCATTTACCTTGCCTAACTGAATTTAAGTTAGCATACATACCACCTAGTTACCTAGCCTAGCCAACTATGTACCTAAACTACCTATGTTGCCTAGTTGTCCAATCTCATTAACTACATAATCTAGGCTACCTAACTTACATGACATACATCCCTACCCATCTACCTAGCTACATATTTAATTTACTTTCCTAGTTCCTACCTACCTAATTTAATTATTTGTCATGACTAGCTACTAATCAAGCATTATCTAAGCTAATTACACCCCTTTTAAGATGAATACTAATCATATCATCATAATCATTATCACATGATCATAATTATGATTGAAGTCACATAAATGGCACATGAGCATGGTGCATACAATTACATGACTAAGTGTGAATAGTATGTGAAATGTCATAATCATGAATTCCATAATTTGGCATAATACAAGTGTCCAAAGTTTATGGGTGTCTTAAGCTTAGATAGGGACTTGTCCTTAGTGTTCGACAATTATTACAAGTTTCATATGGGAAAATCTCCCCTTGAAGCCCTCATTCCAATGCATGTGAAATTCCTATGAACCTTTCAACTCCTTTTAAAAAGTTCAAAATCTACCAAAAATGCATCTAATTTGCATCCTCCCCATTCCAAACATTGAATCCTCATGGGACTCATCATCCTTTCACTTTGTGTAAAATTCATTGTTGCCATGGATGTTTGATCCATTTGTAATCATCAAATATGACATGAATATCATGTTGTCCCCTTTGCATGAATGTGCATGTCCCGAGTTGAAATGTGGGAGGTTATGAAAATGAAAAAAATTGGGTGAGTGGGAAGTGAACAACCACCAATGTTCAACCAAACCTAGGTTAATGATCCAAGTAATAAAATTCAAATCCATGACTTGACCATGGACCTATCATCTAATGGTCTTTAGTAAGCCAAAAATGTTAATACTATCATTATGGAACCCCATAGCACATTCATGAACACATCAACATTGTGTTCCACCCAACAAGAATGTTTTGAATCTCATATGATGTTTGGATCTTCATCACAAAATGCATGTGAGCTTGAAAAGCTCGTGATCATGGCTACCCTCAATTGGCTTACATTGTTGACAATGTTAAAAGGTAGATCACCATGTTGCACCATTTGTGACATGCATCTTAAATCAATAATGGAATTCACAATGAGACCTTTAGGTCATGGCACCAATTGATATGCATGTTGCAATACCTTAGGTGGTGTTATGTTAGTTCACAACCAGCATGACCTACGTGCATGAAATCCCATTGATGCAACATCTGCCAAAATTGGTTTACCCAACCAAACATAGACTTGTTACCATGCCGCCAAAACTTATGACTATAAATCACTTAATGAAGGAACATTTTCCAAAAGATGGATGAACAATTTCTTTTGAATGTTTTACAAATGTAACAACATTCATAACAATTGTAAAAAAAATTCATGATCAAAGATTAAGGAAATCACCACCTATGCCTACTTGAGAATGATGTTAACACTGTCATCTTACTATCATTATATCCATTGGGTCAATCATCAAGAGATCTTGCATCCCCGTTGATGTGATATTTAGAAGTAATGCCTTCAAATAACCATGCACAAGTATATTTTGTATTACTTTAAGATAATGTTCCATCAACATCCAACATGTCACATGGAACCTTTTTAGCTATGGTGTTCAAGGGGTTCACATACAAGTATTTGTGAACCATCATACCCACCTAAAGCATCGCAACTAAACTAGTGTTAATGCTTTCAAACAATTCCAATAGACAAACCCCTTCCTCAAGAGGTTGCAATTGAACATGCATGTGGATCATACAAGAATGTAACTGAGTCATTTCCTTAATCCAATATGTTCCAATTTCCTATGAATGTTGGTGGTAAAATTTATCATGTTTGGATGACATAAGGATAAGATGTTTTCTCCAACTAAAATGAAGTTCCCCACAACGGTGGTCATTGGCCACATGTGGACAAAACCAAATGGGATGAATATTTTCATTTCATGTCTGCAAACAAAGGTGGGACATCATTTACATCCAAGTTTCCTTCCAAAAACCCCAATTCTTTAAGGTAATGTGTTGGAAAATATACTCAACATGGTAACACCACCAACTAATTCAACACCTCATGGGAAATGTTAATTGAGGAATTGAGTTTGATGCACATTTCTTGATTGCCATTTAGGTTAATAAAAAATAATCTCTCGTGGAAATTCCAATACAAATCCCATGTGTCCATATAAAATTACACCCCTAACCAACATGTATAATGTAAGATTTAATAACATCACTATTTGGATTCAAATGGATGGTTAATATTTTGGGTGGTTGAGGTTCAATTACGCCAAGATGTCAATCTTGGTAAGCCCACAAGCCTTTTTACATACACCCATGGATGTTTGAACTTAACATGGGCATGGCACAAGGTTGTCATTTGTCATGCTAAAACTCACAAATGTCAATTAACCCAACACGATTTGTTCCAAGGCATCATAATCTAAAGGCAAAATGCTTACCAAAGTCCATTCATCTTGAGTTGAAAAACATTTTCCTTGTTGCACAGAAAGACTATTCATGGTTTCATTAATTACTAATCAATGGTAAGTTGAACTAGAAGGTTGGATAAGATGGCAAGTACAACTTGTCACAAAGGAATAATGTCCATCAAAATGTGTAATGTCTTTCGAATTTTTTTCTTTAATTGATGGTAACAAATTTGATGGCATGCCATACTTTTGATCAAGTTTAACATTGCCCCACTCTCACATAAAAGTGGCTAAAAACCACCAAAAAAAGGAAGTTGGTCACACTTTAAGGGGTCACCATTGTGATGATAGAAAATAATGGGGCTTGATAAATTGATTTAGCCACCTCTAACATTATCTCATTCACATCAACCTAAAGGATGAACATCCCTTTTTATAAGCCTTGTAGGAACATGCTCCATGCTTAGGGATATATGGATGTACCATTTAGCACTATCTTAAGCAACATGACTAATTAAGGAAGAAACAATTGGTGCTTATCTCCTTTCTTTGAAGATCAAATCCTTCATCAACTCCACATGGTTATAGGGCATGCGAGTTGGAATATGTATCTTGAAGTAATGAATCCACTTTGAATGGATTGAAAATTTTATCACGATGGTTTGCCTCCAAAGCATTTGCATCATGAGGAATGCTAGAGGAACCCACAAATCCACATTCACAAAAGAATCCCAAAGTGGCATCCAATCCATAATATGTTGGCACATGCATGGAATTGGTGATATTACCTTCTTTTTCTTCCAATTTTTTAGGTGCCATATTTGTGGCTTATGTTTCAAACCGATCAAATTGACTGTGAATAATGTCCATGCCACCACCTTGGCCTTGGTTATTGACCTCACTTGAGGTTTTATTTTTTGTTTTTCCTCTTTTGATGTTACCATCTTTATATCACTACAACAAATCATGGTTTTTCAAAAGGTTGAATTTGACTACAATGTTTGCATTCACCAAAAAGATGTTTGTTTTTATTAAAAACATGGGACATGAAAGACACATGGTTATTTTGGTTGATTTTTATGAGTAAAATGGTCATTTTGTTTAAATGTTATATCTTACATTTAGTCAAGGACAATTTTTTAAAATAATCCATTAAAATGCCCATGGCTTAATCAAATCAACCATATTGAATGGCCATACTTAGTCAAATTGACCATATTAATTTAATTAATTAGCCTACTTATTATGCCTACTAAGTTACATGTACCTACCTATGTCCTATTTATTATCTACCATAGTTATTTATTTATCTACCTATCTAGTTACCTATTTATTTACCTACCTAATTACTTATTATCTACCTACCTATTTGTCTACTTACATACCTATATATGTACATATCTACCTACATACCTAGTTATATTTTACATAAATAAGTATGCACATCTAAAAACATAGGTAGGTAGGCATGCATACCTACTTACTTACTTAGTTAGACACCTACTTACCTACTTATGAAAAAATTTGAAATTGAAATGTTGTTACACCCATTGACAAAAAAATTCATTGAAGTTCAAATAAACATGTTAAATCCATTTAATATCATATTATTCTACAAAGTGTTGTGGTGGTTTGATGGCCAAGACATTGGTGTGGAGCAAAAGAGACCAAAGTTCAATCACCCTTACCAACATATACTATGTGGAATATGTATATTCATATATATACCTTGCACATGTGTGTAAATGTATAGTATCTATGTGGGTTTGGAGAGGTAGGTAGGAGGGCATGGTGGGTGGGTGAATAGGTACTTAATTTTTTTTATTACAATTTTATATTAAAAATTCGATTCATTTTTTTAATTCAAAAAATTTGGTTGCCCAAATTTTAAATCCAATTTGATTAGTCAAAAAGACCATCTTATGGTTAGTAAAAAAAATCACCAATCAAGTTGGACATGTTCAAATCAACTTGTCTAGTATGACAAAGTGGTCAAATTGACCAAATGTCAAAATGATAAGTTTTTGGTTTAGTTTTCCAATCAAATAAACCATGATTTGTTGTAGTGTATGTTGATAGATTTGTTGGGATGATGTTTTGGATGCAACAAACAACAATGTTTAATGTCATGACTTTCAACTTTATAATGTTCACATTCTTTAGCGCTTGAAAATGTAAATTTTGATGTAATGTTTTGCCTCATTGGGGCATTCTTCCTTCATGTGAGGATTTCCATAAGTCCAACACATAACTTTTCGCTTTATTTTGCCAAAAAAAGATGGGTAAGGTCTAGATTGACCTCCCTTTTAACCTTTTTTGGCATTCTAGCTTTGCTGGCCATTAATTCTTCCTTCTTGAAATCCTTCTAGATGGTCATGATGTCAAGCTTACCAACTCTTGCCACACAAAATTCTTGATCGATCTTTTCCACAATGTGAATGATTCTTTCAATGGGGCACAACCTTCATGTGAATTATGATAAGTTGAAAGTACATCATCTTTTGCAGCTCCTTACCTTGTTTGAATACATACAATTGCATTGTCACCCATGAAAGCATCATTACTTTCACTAGTAAATTGTGCCAACTACATGTACATGATATGTGAAATATCATCATTTTCCCTTTCAAAATCCAAGATTTAAAAATTTTAACTTCAGTGAATGCTTGCATATTCAAAAACTTTTTTTTTTTTGAATGGGTCAAATGCTAGTGGATCACCAATGGCAATAATGACACCCAACATTGTGTGGGAAACAAAAACATAAAAAATGTGGCACGTGATGGATCCACATGTACCACAACATCCAAACCCCTATGATAGATGAATTTGCTAGCTCTTAATAACTAAAACTTGATTGGTTGGGATTTAATGTGATTGCTTCAACATTGTTGCCCCTTATTCAATAACTACCATAAATTCCATGCACCATGTCCTGTACTGTTTCACAACCTAGAATTATATGTGAATAACAATTTGTTTCATCCAATTGGCATTCGTCTATAATGCCTCATGATTCAAATGTTGTAGTAAAAGTTCAAATGTCCACTAAGGATTAAAAGTCGGTTCCTTTGTTTTTTGACTCACATCCAAAGTCTTGAAATGTAGCATAGTAGTGACATACGCTCAATTCGATTCAAACATACGCGTATTATATGTTTTTTTGGGCTTTTAAAAAAATACTTGACAATATTTGATACAAAGGCCAATTTTCAAGCCTTTGTATCATTATAATGCTTTTTTAAAAATACTTGAAAATACTTCTTTTTGAGCACCTTCGAAAAATACTCGTATTTGTATGTCACTACTATGAAATGTAGCTTCCATTCTTGGACAAAAATACTACACAATCATTTATAGATTCAATCTCTAACAAAGCAAGGCCTTTTGTATTGTCCCCATCTCCTTAAAAAAATCAAAACAAATGTGAAACTTTTTGAAGAATTCTCAATGACCTTGTGGTCCAAGTGACATGTTTTAAAACTTTGAAAATGTTCCTATGGGGGTGGTGATATATGTAATACCTTTTTTGAATCTACATGCATTTTGCATTTAAAATCTTAACCTTATCACTATTATGAATAACAATGTTTTTTAACCTATAGTGGTTATAACCCAAAATTAAATTTAAAAAGCACCTACATCCATCCACCAAGACTCATAAGGCCAAACATGTAAAGCTCATTGTGAACAAATAAAAACAAACTACTAATATCATCCCAAATTTCATTATCATGGAATAATCATTAAACAATCTGATAATAAAATCTAAGAAATGCTTGTAACAATTCCAATCCATGTCCATAACCTAAAGCCTTTTGTAACCTCATCACAATGTATAAACAATTTAGGAATCAAATAGGATTTACACATTGGTATGGATTGGAGGGTAACATTGTCCCCTGCCCAACCGTGAATCACATCAATTGTAACCCCTTAAGGCTCAACACTAGAATTAACATGAATGGGAAGTTGAACATAGACTTTCAATTTAGGTTTCCCATTACAAAATATGCATAGATTACCAAGAAGTCAACTTAAGAACATGTGCTTTAAATTATAAGCCAATGGCACACAACTTGGTAAATGTTTCACCTTTCAAAAATAAATGATAATCCAATAAGCATAATGATAGGAACACATGTGCCTAACCCAACAAACAATGGGGGGAATCATGCAACAATTGTATTTCATGACATGCATTATTGCTCTTCATTTAGTGGATTGATTTTTTTTGACATGTTACTACAAAATACTTTTTAAAAGGGAAAAGTTGATGGAGTGGCTTTCCATTTTTGTCGATGGCCCATCACTCCACATAACCTATAAGATTAATATGTAGTGCTTACACACACAAAACTTTGTTGACGATAACCTATCACACATTTGCTATATTGTACTTATTTATTGAGGACCATGAGTAACCTCCAAAAGTTTTTGTCTTGAATTAACTAAAATTTCTCACACATGTTGCCTTATTATCCAAGAATCTAATGGCACAAATGACTCACAAATGCAACCTTGTATGAAACTATGGTGAATTTCCCAAGGAAATTTAATTTAAATTTAAAAATTAATTAATGTAAAAATCATAGATTGAGTTTAATCATAGGATGTCACAAATTAATGCTGATTTGTGTTCAATTTTAGAACACAACATGTTCAATCCAAATTCTATTTGGGCATTAATCCATGCTCATTGACAAGTCACCCTATTTGCTCACAAGGTCAAGTCCTATCTAACCACCCATGTTCATGTTTGATAATTGTGATGAGCAAAACTTGACACTCATCAAAATTATGGATGAATTGTCCTCCACTTTGATGAAAAACTAAAAAACAACAATAAATAAAGTGTTATGGACTCAAATGGCTTGGGCCCAATCCTAACTTTCAAGCCATGCAAGGTTGCCTTCTTCCAAGGCTCAAAAAAGAATTATGTAACTTGGGGTGAGCATAGTCCCATTGTCATGGTCACCCCGACTCCTATCCACATAGAGTTCACAATCTAATGGCGCTTTGCCCAACACAGGGCATCATGTTTTGCACCTCGTGACCCATGAGAATCCTAAGAAACAAGATCCAAAAAATAACCACACTTTAGTTGGCTTTTGCTCATGTTGACAATGATGGTGATAAACAAATCCCAATTCATGTTTTCATGAGCTAATTCATGACAATCCTATGTGCACTTTGTCAACCTACTCAAGTTTAACCATGTTGCTTCCACACCAATTTGGTGATGCCCAATGTGAAGTGACTTCTTACCCTCCTATTTGGAGACACATTCTCCTCATTTGACTTTCATGTAAAGTTACATTACAACTTGTAGTTATGGACAACCATGTTTCATTTTGCTCAACACCTTAGAGTCCAACTTATTTTGGGTTCAATTTCCAAAGGGGCGACAATTGAAAAATGACCCCAAAATCATTAAAATCACTTGTGGAACTTCTTCAATTCAAAAACAAACCCAAAAATCATTTTTTAAAGCAATTTTCACCCTAAGTTACAACATATTTTCTTGCAACAATTTTTTTTCAATGCTAAAAAAATTCTAATCTAACTATAACACACTAAGCTAAATAAATATTTGGCATTACAAAATTTACTCATCTACAAACATATATTTCATAAAAAATTTGCAATAAAAACCTGACTCTCATCATAAGTATTCAATCATCACCACCCATTCATGAAGAGGTTCAAGAAACTTTTCTTAGTCAATGCAAGATACAATACCTACAAATGGTAGCAACCTTTTTGTGTGCAAAATCTCACACTCTTGAAAAATTAATGTCACAAATTCAATGATTTTTTTTGGGGAAAAAAAACCAAAATTTGAAAACATATTACAAGTTTTTTGAAATTTTTTTGGCCAATTTTAAACCTAAGTTCCTTGTAGGTTGCCAAAAAGAATAGGACATATCACATTGCAATATTTTATCTCTTATGGAATGTGCTCAAAGAGTGGGGGTTTATACATACATTACATATAATAATTTATATGAGGTTTTTATGTTGCAAGTAATTTGTTATATGAAATACTTAATCTTATGAATTATGATGACTAAAAGGGAAAGGGAAAGGGGGGGGGGGGGGGGGGGTGGAGGGGGGGGGACTAGGATGGGTGTAGCTTGACTTGGTGGTAACCTATGGATGGATGAATGAATGTGACACCATCCATGATCTGACCAAAACCTGACTTTCCAGTGCACAAAGTAATGTGAAGTGATGGATTTAGTTCATCAATTTAGCCATGAGTCATTAATGGTGGCTGTGCAAATGGGTTATTAGATGATAATTTTGCTTGTACAGGCAAATGTGTCAGGGGTGAGGATGGTGGGGAGAGTGGGAGAGTAGTGGACATAGGGTGCCTTGTAAAATATGAAGGGTGATGACAAAACAATGAGGGCTTGTTTATTGTTGACAAAGAGGACTTTGTCCTTTAATTTGAGGTCTCACTTCCTAAGCCCAACTAATGAGCTCACAATAATATATACTATGTGTACTCAAATGTCCCCCAATTGACTAAAATCCTTGCACCTTTGAGAGTGTGAAGGGAGGGCAAAAGAGAGAGAGAGAGAGAGAAACTAATTAATGTGTATTTGGAATGTGTTTTGTGTTTGTCTCAAATGGTGAAAGTTTTGTTTGTGTTAATTTGGGTGTTTTAATGGTTTTAGGTTTTTAGAAATGGTTTTAAATGATTCTCTATTTTAGGGTTTGGACCAATTTGGAAGTTATTGAAGGGTTTTTAAGAGATTAAGATTAAAATTTTGGGCTCTAGTTTAGGGTTTGGACCAATTTGGAAGTTCTTGAAGGGTTTTTAAGAGATTAAATTAAAATTTTGGGCTCTAGTTTAGGGTTTGGACCTATTTGGAAGTTCTTGAAGGGCTTTTTTTTATTTTAGAGATTAATTAAGATTTTAGGATCTATTTTTTAGGGTTTGGTCCCATTTGGAAGTTACTTAAAATTTTAATCTAGAATTCTGACAAACTGTTAATAAGCATAGCAAAGTGTAAACCTAATTCAAGATGCAAGTCAAAATAAAACAAGGGGGTGTGTCACACTGTGGCCTTGCCATTTACATTAAAAGCTATCTTAAGGCAAAAGAAGAATTATGGAAACCCAAATATTTCACAATGCAAAAATATAATCTTCAAAAAACCCTCTAAAAAAAAACCAAAAATCCTTCAAGATATTGAAGCTCTATAACTAATCTCAAGTTTCAAAAGAAGCCAAAATATCATCTTTTAAAAAAAATCCTCATATAAAAGTAGACCTATTATTATTATTATTATTATTATTATTACCTAGGGGCCTATAAAAATCCATGAAGCTACTATACTCTTTAATGAATCTCAACACAATATCCTTGCCTACATCTTGGTAGTAGTAGGCAAGGCCAATAAAAAATAAATTGTGTGTTGGGTATGTAGGTTGAAAATTTATAGATATGTGTGCAATGCAATGCATTGAACAAGCTTCAAGTTGTCCACAATGTGAAAATGGGTATGGTTGGAAATTGGGGAAAAAAAAAGGTCAGAAATTGTCGGCAGTACGAAGAGGGAGGAGGGCCAACAAGGGTGATGGGAGGAGAGGGAGGAGGAGGAGGAGGAGGAGGAGGAATTCAAAACCTAAAGCTCAATAAATATTATTCCAGAAATGTACACTTTGGAAGAAGCTGAGAGAGAGAGAGTACTTGTACAAGTTTGTACTTGTAATGACACAATTTGAATGGGAGGTTTTGTCCCAAAGTGAGACAATTTGGGAAGGCACCAAAATCATGACCCTAAAGAAGAAGAAGAAGAAGACACTCTCAAGTAGTTGCCCATTCTCACAAAATCCAAAGAGATGCATATCAAAAGCATGGAATTTTTTTTATAAAAATTACATATATAATTCCCTAATTGCTATTTGAAAATTGTATGTAGATAAGTGTGGAATTTATTAATTAAAAATTTCTCACATTTTGTGAGCATTTTGCTTTTAAAAACTTTCATACGAGCATTTTTTACACTTTGGTAAAGATCATCTCTCCAAAATACACTACACAAATCTTGTTGGAGGTTTTTGACATGAAGCTAATAAACATGAGGTGTGACAAAGTCTTAAACTATGTCTTTTCCTTCATTCGGCGGAGCTAAGGAGTGTGGACAAGATGAGCATTTCGCAAACCTTGTAGAAAAAGAGGGAGAGAGTGGCTTTTCGAATTGGAATTTAGGTGCCTATGGGTATTAAGAATTATTAGGTATTCCAATGGGAATTTTGAGGGAGAAGATGGATGGAGTTGTGTAGTAGTAGTAGTACTTTACCCTAATTACTTCATTCAATAAATAACCAAACATAGAGTTAGTACTTGCTTCATATGACCACTAATTGAAGCAAGCCCTTGTAGTATGATTGCTTGAGATGTGGATTAAGTTTGTGAATGATTAGTGAAGAAAGCCTCAATTAGAACCCTATGATTGAAATTTAAAGGAGGAAGTGCAGGTTACTTTGTAATAAATTAACCCCCCCTTTTGAAGTGGGTACCTAATGTTGTATAGCTCAAAAGAAGAGAGTGAGTGAGTTAAGAAGTTTGGGTTGTTGCTAGGCCCTAAACCCAACTACTAACCATGGTCTTTTTTTTTACACACAACCCAAAATCCAACTTATTATAAATAAAATTACTATAGCCATTATAAAAACCAAATAAAATTTAAAAATTAATTTAAAAATTCCGATTTTTTATAAAAAAATGCTAAAAATAATACATATGTTATTATTAGAACTTACAACCATTTTTGTTTTTTCATTTGTTTAGTTTGTTTATGAAACGTTTCATTGAGAGTTCATCCGGTCACGGAATTTTTGAACGAAAGCCCTTGATGTGTACGTAGTCCTTGTTGAGTCTATTTTCTTTCAAAAAGGGTGCAAGAGAAGAGGATGAAAATGATGAAAAAAAACCTTCTAAATAATTAAAAGGGGTCCCCCCCATTTGCCCCCCTCCCCGTCAACAACACAAACAAAACGAATTTTGGAAGTTGTGGAGATCCGACCGACTGCAAAGTGGTATATATCAGAAGCTTAGTAGATTCAGTTTGTTTCGCTTTTCTGGGTGTCGAACATCAAAGGCAAAAAGAATGGGGGGCCCCGGGGGAGACGGAAAGTAATAGAAGCACTCGTCCGGCTCCCGAACCCATGCGGATCGAATGTTTTTTTTTTTTTAGTTTTCCGATGAAAGGAATAACAAAATTGAATAACGGAACAAATAGTGCCCCCACTTTTCTGACCTAATTTTCTTAAATATAATAATTTTCGCTCCTTCCCTTTCGATAGATAGTTTGATGGCTTACTCTTTGCAATGCTGAAATTGTTTTATCCTTGCCTTATAATTAAATCCATCACCTAAGTTTTGCTAATAGGAAGCCCCCAAAAAATGAAAAAAAACAAAAAAAATCCAATTCTCTCCCACTACCCTGGTCTTTAATTTATTTTTATTCTACAAATACGCGTTCAATAAACTGTAATTGGGTTTAACTAGTCCATAGTTCAACCCGCCCGGAACCCTAAATGAAGATGAGTTTTATTGAATTTTTTAATAAATCAATACGGTTTTTTAATTTTTATTTTAAAAATTAAGATGATTTTTTATGATTTTTTAATGAAGATGCTTTTAATGGATTTCTTACTTTAATAATTTGTTGGAAGGTTTTTATTAATTTTATAATAAAAAATTCACAAGGAACAGACTTTAGCAGCAGTAGTGATTTTTTTTCGGTGGCGAATTTTCGCCATTTTGCGATATTTTTTTTTAAAATTAAAGAATATTCTGTCACAAATTCCCTGGTTTTTTTTTTAATGAAAACAAATGATCAATAATCGTCACAATTGCCTACACTATGATTGCTTAAGATTTTCTACTTTTATATTGTTGACATCGCCAAATGTGGCTAAATATACTTATGTGCTATCGCCACTTGAGCAATATCACAAAATTGGGAGGAAAAAAAAAAAAAAAAACTGCTCCAGCTGCTCCGATAGCGTCGAAGCTGGGTTTTAATTTCTTTCGGAATAAAAGATGGGAACCGTTAAGCGAAGTCCAGATCTAGTGATTATCCAAGCATTTCTTTTACAGATAGGGTAAAGAGAGCAGGCACGTGTGGGACTCTGGCTCCCCGTTCCCCTCTTGTGTGCGCGCTTGCCTCTGACGCTCTCTGCTGCGTCTCTCTGTGTGCGTGCTCCCTGCCGGTTCTCTGTTCCCCTCCCTCCCCCGCTGCCATCGCTTCTCTGCTACAACGCGCGCTGTGCTGCACACTACTGTGCGCCTCGCGGTTCCGCAGTTCCGTGCGCGGGGCGGTGGGGAGGAAAAAGGACGACGACGACTACGACGACTACGACGACGGGGGAACCAGCTTGTGATCGATTCTTCTTCTTCTTCTTCTTCTCTTTTTTCCTATTTCTTTTTTTTATTTTTGATAGAATCGACAGTGGCAGCAGCAGTGAGACAAGGAAACGGGAAACAGGACACGGGACTGCGGAGGATGAGAAGAGCTATGGAGAGGAGGTGAGGAGGAACGAAGAAGGAAAAGAAAGGAAAGGAAAGGCGGAGGTAGAGAGAAACGAAGGGACGGAGGAGGAGGAGGAAGAGGAGAGTGGTGGGATGGGCTGTTTCTGGTCTCGGCATCATGATGCGGAAGCTCCGACTCTTGATGTTGTGGAGTCTCAGAGACCTGAGTTAGGTTTGTGGTTTTTCTTCTGTTTTTTCTTTTCTTTTTTTGTTTCCATTGTCGTCGAACTGTGGCGGAGCTTTTTGCTGTGTTGTTGTTGATGTTCTTCTTCTTCCTCTCGGCTTGCTTGATTGCTAGAGTTTTGTTTTGGTTTTTCTTGCTTTCTTACGAGGTGATTTGCGACCTCCGCTGCAGCAGCTGTACGATTTGCTACAATGTGGAATAGTAATACAACATGAGCTTTTTGAAGCATTGCTACAAATCTCTTCTGTACTCCTCGTGCTTGCTGGCTGTTGTCATCAGTGCATTACTTCCATCTGTTTCTGTTCCGGTAGTAGTTTGCCCTTTCTTTCTTGTGAGGAAAAAAAAAGAGAAAAAATTTAGTAGGTTGAGACCGTCCTTAATTGCAGCTGGAAGGAGCTTGTGGATATAGAGAGAGAATAATGTTTCTTTTTCTTTTTCTTTTTCTTCAGGAGAGTACCTATTGTTGCATTGAAGAAAAACAAAAAACCTTGTCCTACTGTTTTGCCTTATAAGGTTAAGGCAAGCTCTCAAGCAGAGAAAAACAGCAGCTTGTAATGAGCGATTAATGAGATAGAGAATTATGTGCTGAAAATCCAGCCTAAAATGAACAAACAGCAATGGAGAAAATTAGTCATGGATTGCTCAGCTGACAATTACTATTGAGTAGGTACTTGCTGGGGAGCTTCACTGGCAGTCAGCTGGGATATTCTAATTTCATTGCAGTGTACTTTTTGAATGAAAAAAGTATTTATGTATTTTTGAGATGTATTTTTGAGCATCTGCAAATGAAATGACATTATTGTGATGAACCTCAGATGATGCTTATAAGCAAAAACAACATTGCCCATTTTTAGTTCTAGCCCTAAGTGATCTTTGAGCTGTTCAGTGCAAAACTGTTATGAATTTTCAAGCATCTGCGAATGAGAGACATTGCAATTAACCTCAGATGATGATGCTTAGTAATAACCCTAAGTAGATCTTCAAGCTGTTTAGTGGGTGATGAAATCTGATCACTAAGGAGGCTGACAAGCTTCTTCTTCTTAGTTTCTTCCTGTAGAACAAACAAAACAGTGTGGATCAGACAATGATCAGTGCAGCCAGCTAGGGCTAGGTTCCAAGTGACAAGAGATATATATACTACCACCTTATGCTGGTTGCACAGTTTGAGTTTGTTGATGGAGGATCAAGGAGTGCTGACTGAGTGTCACAGCAACCTAATTGGCTCAGATTGCAGACAATGCCCAAGTGTTGATTGTTGGACACTAGAGTTGGAGGCAGTAGCTTCTGGGATTCAACTTCTCATGATTTCTCTAGCACCATAGACTGGCCCCTTGCAATGTAGCAGTATATTTCACCATGAAATCACTGTGCTACAAGTAGGGTTTGGTCAGAAGTGGCTACTTTACAAATTGTATAGTGTGAAGGATTTTTTTCTGTTTCTTTTTTTCTGTGCATTGAAGATGTGGTAAGATTTTTTCTCTGTTTTACTTGTTGAAGAAAATCAAGGGGTGGGAGCCTGCTTACATAGTGCTGGATTGGTAGAAAGCATCTCCTTCTGTTGTCAGTGTGAATTTTTTGTGTTCACATACAGTGTGGCATGCACTGTGCAGAAAATGGACTGCAAGCAGAGCCGCCTGAGGAAGTACCAGCTTTTAGGGAGTATTCATTGGAATCACTTAGGGCAGCAACAAATGGGTTCAGTGCAGACTTCATAGTGTCAGAAAGTGGAGAGAAAGCACCCAATTTTGTGTACAAGGGCAGGCTTGATCAAAATCGATGGATTGCAGTTAAACGATTCCCTAAAGCCGCATGGCCTGACCCCAAGGGCTTTGCAGTATGCACTCCCTACCCTCCATTCAGCAATGTTGAACATATATATCTATAATCTGGTACAGATGCATTGTTTGACAGAGCATGACTGTTTCTCTTATTCAAACCCACTCATTCTTTTCTCTGTTTTTCTTCTGATTTTTTCCTGTTCGGTGGTATGTTGTTGGATCTGGAATCTCTAGATTATTGGATCATCTCAAATTTTATACAGTTTGACCTTAAACTGTAAATATGGAGAAGTCCTAAAAACTTATGAAGATATATGTTGGACAAGTATGAACTCCACACCACGTACTTGAGAGCCGAATTAGACATGTTGTGATGAGTCTCATGAGGTTGGAAGGTGATGTTTGTGGCAGGATGAGGCATGGAAGGTGGGTCAAGTAAGGCATGAGAGATTGGTGAATCTCATTGGCTTCTGCAATGAAGGAGATGAACGTCTGCTGGTAGCTGAGTACATGCCCCATGATACTCTTGCCAAGCATCTTTTCCATTGTAAGTTGCATTCCTTTCTCACACACACAAGGGGTGTAACATGCTTAAATGCAAGGGTTTTGATTCATGAAGCTGTCTGCTTTTCTCAGTCAACAACAGACTTAGGGGTATTTGTATAGCAGTGCGAAAATCAAATTTTGCTGAATGGCATCATTTCATTCCTACAACCATTTGATACAGGGGAATTGCAGCCAATGCAATGGGGAATGCGGTTACGTGTAGCACTCTACATTGCTCAGGCCCTGGATGATTGTGCTAATAATGGGCTCCGTCTGTATCATGACCTTAATGCATATCGGGTCTTATTTGATCAGGCATCATTTTCTGCCCTCTGCTTGTTCCATTCCTCATGTCTTCCTGTCCCTACTGATCGATATAGCTACTGTGAAATTCATTGTCTGCAAATGCTCTTGAAAATGGGGAAATCACTTGTGCTAATTAAATAGGACTCAGAGGTAACAGATAATGTACCTGGCTATTGACTCTGTATCAATGGATAACAAATCTGGTGGTTGCAGGATGGTGATCCCCGACTCTCATGTTTTGGCCTTATGAAGAACAGCCGAGATGGCAAGAGTTATAGCACAAATCTTGCTTACACACCTCCTGAGTACCTGCGCACAGGTATCCATCGTACCTTTGAATCCTAAGTAGTGTGCAACACAAAGTTGTCAGACTTCCACATGCTGGAGTAGTACACATCAATTAGTTATTGTTGCCTAGAGTTCACATAGAGAAATGCATCAGGTGCTCAGAAGATAATGGACCTGAAGGTTGTATTTACACAGTTGGGTATCTCTCTTATGGAATATCAACTGACTGGCTTGTTCTCTATTACTTTTGGATGGTAAATGCAGGACGTGTGACACCTGAAAGTGTGATCTACAGTTATGGCACTGTGTTGCTAGACCTTTTAAGTGGGAAGCACATACCTCCAAGCCATGTAAGTGTGACATAAGCCCCTTTGGATCCTTGTCCCTCACTATCATTGAAACTTGAGTCACTCCAGAAGTGTCTCTCATCATGATGGAGGATTGTCAGGTTATCCAGTTCAGGCCTTGTTGCATAATGTAGGGTTTATAATAAGGTCCATTTTGTTGTATACAGCTGTTTTTATGTCTGTTTGATGGAGAATAGGATTTTAAGAATCCTTCTTGGAATTTTCCTTCTGAGCTGTGAATCAGGAGTAACCTTCTAAGGAGTTCTGGGAAGAGCACTAGAGCATGCCATAAGGGAATGATCCTCTTTGTACTTGGATGGCAATTCATGTTAAGGGCTGAATGAGTAAATGGGGACTGCAGGCATTGGACTTGATACGAGGAAAGAATATGCTTCTGCTTATGGATTCCTACTTGGACGGTCAGTTTACAAATGATGATGGGACAGAACTAGTGCGCCTTGCTTCACGGTGCTTACAATTTGAGCCACGTGAGCGACCCAATGCCAAGATGCTTGTTGCTGCACTCACACCCCTGCAACGAAGAACTGAGGTATTCTTCTAATGTGTCAATATCTTTTGACTAGGGCTGCTTGGAACTTGGAGGATGCACAATGGAAACAAAGGTGGAGTTTTAGTGGTTCACCATGTGTGTGAGAGTGAATGTTGTTTGGTTAATATTCTCTGAACTAGAGGAGATTGTATAGAAACAAAGCAATTGCAGCAATTGAGATTGGACCTGCTGGGGGGTGGATGATCTGGTGGTTATACAGCAGGTGCCTTCATACACAATGATGGGGATCTCTAAGGGTGATTCAGCACCGGCTTTGACTTTCTCACCGTTAGGGGAAGCTTGTTCTCGGAATGATCTAACAGCTGTTCATGAGATTTTGGTTAAGACAGGCTACAAGGATGATGAGGGTACAGATAATGAGGTATTTTGGGAACCCTTCCCTGCTCTGCTCATATGTTTTCTGTGGGGGAATGTAGCAGAGATTCTCATTGTTGTTGAAGTGCGGTTAGGAATAGACTGAGAGCTATGGGATTCTGAGTACTCTTGGGAATGGATGATCTAGTGCTCACTTGAGTGAATTCAGCTGAGTTTGTTTTCTCAAGTGTAAAAGCAATCGGAGTCTTGCTTGCAGTTGTCATTCCAGGTGTGGACCAAACAAATGCAAGACATGCTTAATTCAAGAAAGCGAGGTGACATGGCATTCCGTGAGAAGGATTTCAGGGTTGCTATTGACTGTTACTCACAGGTATCAACATTACTCAATTCCCCATGACCCATTTTGAAGCAAGCCTAGCATTGAGTTTTTGATGGCTTAATATCTGAGGATGTGTACAGGAAATTGTCATAGGATTTCTGAGCAGTTGCTCTGAAAGTAAGATTCAAGATTGGATTGCAGGATCTCCAACTACACCCACAGATTTTCTTATTCTTGCTACCCTCCCCTGATTTGAGTGCAGTGTAGCAAACAGTTGATGCAATGAGTACAAGTTGTATTGACAAGTGCTGTTTTGTTGCAGTTTGTTGATGTAGGAACAATGGTGTCACCAACTGTGTTTGCACGACGTAGTCTGGCATATTTGCTCAGTGATCAGGCTGAAGCAGCTTTACGAGATGCTATGCAAGCTCAATATGTCCATCCAGAATGGCCAACTGCATTTTATATGCAAGCTGCTGCACTTTCAAAGCTGGGAATGGAAACAGATGCCAATGATATGCTTAAAGAAGGTGCTGCACTCGATAGCAGGAGACCAAACTCATGAAGGCACTCCAAATTACTCTCTTGAGCCTCTCTTTCTCTCTCTCCTCTTTTTCTTGCCTGATTTCTTTCCCATCTCCACATCCATCCCTTCCCGTTTCTCATTTCTTTTTTGTTTCTCAAAAATGTCTCTCAAGATGGAATGGAGGGAGAGAAGCTTGTAGATGTGCATACGTCAATCTCTTCTGGTTTCCACCTTGCCTCTTGATTTGGAGCCCTGCAAGGGCCTTTTTATAACACTGCGTTTGCAGGGATAGAGCTTCGTTTTTTTCCCACAGGAGACTCTTTTAATTTATGTGGACGGAGATAGGATTTGCCTTTGTTAGTTTAGAGAGATGAATTCAGGGTACCCGGGGGATCTTGGTAATATTTTTCTCTCCACAAAATAATTTTCAACAACCGATGGATGCTCCCCAGATATCAATTTTTAGTCATCTGCTCTGGAGAGAAAAAAAATCATGGGTTTTGGGCCTGCAATCAGTTGTTATTTCTAGAGAGAGGGCATTCAAACCAGGCAAGACAGTGATTTGTGTTTCTGGGTTTAACAAGGATTGGGCTGGTATTGATTCTACATTTTATGTGTGCCTGGCAATGAACATGACTAATGTCTCTTAAGCTTTCCCAAAACCACTGCTGCCACTGCCTCCCCTTCCTATCTCTTTATGTGGCAGGCATAGTGTATACTATTCAGCAACATTGGGGCTATGCTCTTGGATCAAGTGAATTTCTTCACTGTTATGACTATGCGTTGGAGTTTGATGTACTACAGAATGATGAAGCCCCTCGCCATTATGTTGAGTAGGTGCTAAGGCAAGCCTGTTAGGGTGAGCTAGGCAGCACAGCCAACATAGTGGGCAAGTGTGAGGCCATTCCATTTCATGGAGGTCAAATTGGCAGTGTCAACTATTTTAACAGAAATTTGTGTTCGCCAGAAATGTTTTGGTCACTATTAGAACTATAATGTGGTGAAGGAAATGGCATAATGTGTCTCCCCAGGCCTTAATGTGTGTTTATATTACCCTCTCAAGTCCAGGTTCTATATGGTTTGTTTGGAGAGGCCCCTCTTTCTGAATTGCCCGAAATATATGCAGGTTAAGGGAGTTGAAGTTGCTGATTAGTACTTATGCAGATTTAGGGTCTTCTTAATCACACCAGGTATTGATGTTTCTGAAACCAAGGTTCTGGATTAGCAACTTCTGGATTAGGATTGTGCATCATTGACTGCTTGTTGAAGTTTCTTTTCAATCGTTCTGTATGTTTCTCAGAGAACCTCAGTTCTGGCTTTGTAAAAAACCTCAAAAGGACCAGTGGTTTGCATGAAAGAACCAGTAAAGCACAAGTGATCACAAGGTGGTTATTTGATTTGTCCAATTTGATTAGAACTGTGGTTATACATAAGAATGGATTCTTTGTTTGTTTTGTGGGGGAGAACTATGGATATGAACTTTTAAGGATCACCTTGAAAACTGTTGGGGTTCTGTTCCTTTTTTTGATAGCTGCCCCAACACTAGTTTTAGTTTTAACTTTGGTGAGCACATATGAACAATTCAACAATTCTCACTTGTGCACTACTAGTGATGGTGAATTGAAGGAAAAGATAAGTTGATTTTGTAAAAATTCCATTTGAATGATTAAATATTGAATGAATTTGCATAATGCAACTTGAATTTGAGTGTAACTTGATTGAATTTGAATTGAATAAAAAATTCTTATATTGAGTTCGAATACATTGAATGAAATTTGCATTCAATTGGATTCAATTTTCTAAATAGGAATGAATTGAATGAAACATAGTAATATTTTTCTTCTTTGGATTCAACATGGTTAATGTTTTTAGTGAAATTTCAATTGAATTGAGTTGAATTTGGTTGAATTGAATTCAATCAATCGATCAATTTGGGCTGATATTTATTTTTTAAATTGGATAATAAATTGTCTTTAACCCTTAATTCACATTTGACCAAAATAGTCTGAAATGGGAGGAGGGAGTTGCAATTGCCAATCTATGTAATAGTCGTGTAAAATTTTGAAATTCTGAAAATCTAACTTGGTGGAATATGTAGAGGCAACCTCGCATGTTCCCTTACATTCCAATGGACTAAACATTGATTCCTAAGAAAACCCAAAAAAAAAGTTGGTATTTTCCTTATTTTGGGGGGGGAGCTTGAGATTTTGAGTCATACTCGAATTAATCAGACCAAGGTTCAGTAGTCATTTTACACAATCATGAAAATTTATGTTCTAGGAAAATATAACAAAAATCATCAAAATTAAATAACTTATGACTACTAATTAATAACTTCCGGCAACAATATGAAAATTTTAACCACCTTGGAACCACGACTACAAAAACCTTAGCTTCACAAAACGTGGTTTGGAACCTGATCAGAGGTTTTCACCCATGAAAACAACCAACCATGTAATAATATTGCTCCTAATGGTTATTTCACTTCATGTTTTGAAGGTTCAGGTTTTTGTACAATCCCGTGTGGAGTTTCTTTGCCAGCTGCTTGTTCCTATACAGTTGCCAATTCTTTAAGCTTTTCTATTCAAGTGAAGGGAAGGCCAAAGGAGGATGGACTGAAGAAAAGTATTTCAGATTTGCTTTTGCTTTTACAAGTTCATCATTTTATTGTTTTTGATTAGTTTTTTCTTTTCTTTTCTTTTGCTCCATGTGTAACAGAGATGGCTACAACTTGTCTTTTATAGCATTGAACTGACCTTTCTTCTCTAGTTTGTTTTTCCAAAGAAAAAAAAAAGTATGTATGTGGTTACAATTGGTTTACTACCACATTGTTCAATTACCTTGTGAAACAAGAATATATGTGTGGACACATAAGGTGCCCACATAAGGTAAACGGTGTAGTTATAGAGGAGTTGATAAAGTCTACTGGTAGGTTGTAGTTGAGGGATTTGCTCTTCTTTTTCCACTAGTTTGATGGTATGGATTTATGCGATCATGAGTTAAAAATTTAATGAACCAAACTGTAGTATTAAGAATTGTTTCAACTAGATCACAAGTAGGGATATTTTTTAGTTTTGTGAGGTTGAAAAAGTGGCAACATATGTAAAAGAACATAAATTTTAATCGAATTTGCACTAAAACCCTAGAAAGCAAAAAACATTTTCAAAATTAGTTATTGTCATAATGTAAAAATTTGACCCAAAAAAGAAACCTTAATCATGAATGTTTATTCTTTAAAAAATATTAATTGCTTATAAGTTGAAGCCTTGTTGATGGCATTGCATTGGCACATGATAAATGATGAAGGGCTCGTTTGTTTTTAATTTGTAGGTTTTATGGCTTCAACAAGCCAAACCAATCCAATTTCCATATCTAACAATAGAAACGTCAAAGAAGCTAACCTCGATTTTTCTATTATTGATGGCAGTTCAGAAACAGCATCAAACATTGAAGTGGATGCAATGTGGGGACAATTGTTTCCATTATTTCAAGTTAATCAAGCTATATGGGCACCTCATCATCACAATACAAGTTTTTTTTGGCATTTTTTGTGCCAAAAAATGGTGGGGTTGCAACTTCATGTAATCCACAACAACTTCAATGCATATATGTCACATGAAACAAACTAATGTTCATGCATCAAATGGCAACAAAATCCCCATTAAAGGACTCATCGCATATAAGGAAAATGGTATCTCTACTCTAAGCAAACATGTTGCATGTGATCATGTGGAGGAGGCTAAGAAGTGGGGGGGCCTATGTCTAAGAGCAACAAGAAAAGAATTTTGAGCTTGAAGATCAATAGAAAAACACAAAAAGTGGAAGGTACAATGCCATTTGAAATTATACATTCTTTGGGAATAATGTGACATATTCCAAAAATGACCCTATTCAAAAAGCATTCTTGGAAAATCCATTTCTTTATGTTGCTAAAGGGTGTCGCCCTTTATCTTCAGTCAAAAATCCATGGTTGAAGCGATTACTTATGTATCAAAAATGGCATAATTGTGTTTCGATCTTGTCACCAATTGGTGAAAGATGTTTTGCTTGATATCATTGCAAAAGCTATGGAAGTTCTTGTGTTTCCAACTTTGGCATAGTGTGTCTCTTGCACAACTTCATTTGACTTGTGGATGTCACGTGTGGGCTATGACACTTTTGCAAGGGTGGTGAGCTTTACTGATAATGCATGGCATGCAAATCACATAACAATTGCATTCTTTGAAGTTCAAAATATTTCATATGTTTATATGGAAAAACAAATGAAGGGTTACTAGGGTCTTTTGGATTATTGGATAAGGTTATTGCATATGTCAATGCTAGCAAAGGCTCTAATAGACCTTGCATCACTTGCCATTATTATAGTTTCAATAGTATCATGTTTTTCCTTGAAGTTGGTTAGCCATTTTGTTGGGTCTTGTTTCAAACATGCTATGTCAAAGGCTACCCAATATGCCATAAATGATTCCAAGGTATGTCAAGGCATGACAAAGGTGAGTTTCAAGCAATCACAAGTGGCACTCCAAAAGACCATAACATGAACAATGAAAGTTGCAAAAGGGTTGCAGGAATGGAAAGATGTTTACATTCTTACAAGTCTTCCTCCCCGGATATTGGAAATGCCCAGGAAAACATGGATTGCTTCACATGTAATATTCTTCCAAAAATGTTTCAATACCAAGATGCAATTTCAATTTATTATGGTAGGCGACCTACCATTAACCTATCTTCACAAATGTCAACCAACCAAATGTGAGCAATTGCAAAGGTCATCAATGAGACTTTGATGCCGATGGTGAAACAATGTCTATTTAATTAGAGCCATGACTACTAGCTACTTTTATTAATCCCCGTTCAAGGAATTGGTTGTGTGCCCGAATTAGGGTCACAAAGTTGATTTTCCCTAAGTAACACGATTAATGTTTCTTGACCATCCCTAATTGGACAATGTGATGCCCAACCAAGGAATAATTATGTTGCCAAGGTTGAGGTTTCATTTATTCCTCGTCAATTTAACTGTAGCCAACTCTTGGGATGGCCAATAAAATACATTTCCTAGGATGAAAATAAATCAAATGATTCCAAATGAAATCAAAACAAACAATGGATGGAAATGTAAAATGAACACAAGAGAATGAAAACACTCTCCCATGTGAGATATGTGGGAATCAAAGGGAGGCACTCCTTGACTTTCCAAGTTCAACTTTTGTTTTGGAAACTTTGGAAGTCCTAAGGTGTCTTGAATTTTTGAATCAACATTTGGGGATTCAAACATTGTCCAAATTAAGCTATCTTTTGATTGTTGAAAAGGTCTTCAAAAGTACCACAATACATTGGTGTTACATTTCCAAAACAAATATACATAACATAAGTTATTATGGTTATGTATATGGTTGGAAATCAAATTACCAAATTAAATCCCAATCATTTAAAGGACAATTTGAATGGATAATTTCACATTTGATTGAAAAGCTCGGTACATGATTTGAAAGTTATTTTCAAGGGTTACAAGTTTACTTTTGAGATATTTCAATTTGGATGCAAAACAAAAAAGTCATGAGCTCCCAAAATTGTAGGATTCATAACCTATAATTTTGGGACCTCCACTTGGCAATCTCAAGAAAAATGTTTGTTTCGTTGTAACTTGTAGCCCATGCAAGGAACTACAAAATGTAAGATATGGAGAAGAATTGTGACTAAAATTTGGACCATGGTGGATGTTGTGAATTTGAATTAGCCCATCGCTTCTTGGCACACCATTATAACTTTATATGCACTAATTGCCTTTTCTTTTTGGTTTGTGTAATTTTACATGTGCACATGAACTCGATTTGAAGAACTTGTTCTAATCTCATTTTGAAGTTCCCACATGACCCTTTTGATTTGGTACATGGAGCTAAGAAACACAACTAAGGATTTATTAAAGTCTTTCATAATGCAATGTATCAAAAAAATTAACCCAATACCTTTGTGACAAATGTTTGGGAAAAAATCATTCTTGCCCCACAAAGTAGTATGTCATTTTTTAAAAAAATTTACTGAACAATTGGATGTCAATCCATATAATTGTTGATTTTTTAAACATTCATAAGAAACATTTTATAAATTTTGGAAAATTACACAATGAAAGAGAAGTTGAGGAAATGAGGTTGCACAACGGATGAAAGTTAATTAAAGTGAAAAGTTATAGTATTGATGAAAGATAAGTAAAAGAAGATTGCATAATAAATCATAAATTACACAATGGTTGAAAATTTGAAGTTGTACAATAGATGCAAAGTTTAGGATAAATGATGAAAAACTAAGGTGAAGTGCTAATGCAACCTTTTGAAAATTATAGGGTTAATATACCAAATGTTGTCCTTGGGAAAATGTAGCCAAGCCCCCAAATTCCTTTCTCCTTGGGGAACTTTGCCCAACTTATTTTTCTCCCATGAATAATGGGTCATGGAAGTGGAGCCAAATTGCATAAGGATGGAGAGCATAGCCAAGCTCATTGGGGAAAATACAACCCTAATTCGCCTTTTCATTGGGGAATATGGTTCAATATTTTTTTTCATTGCAAGTTGCATAAGAAAAACATCCAAAACAACCATCTTCAAGTTCCTCTTGGGTGGCATCTAAAATGAACCAATTAGTACAAGGCCTAGATGTTTTGTAAGGACTAGGTTTTATTGTGTTTCAAAAGCTATTTCCATGTCTGGTTGGGGCTCATATGAGAATGATAGAGCCAACTTCAAAAGTTTAATCCACATGTGTACTTTTCATAAATTTTCCCAAAAAATAATTAAATAAGTTCATAAGATGATTATTCTTTAGATAAATCAAATGTATACATTTCAACAAAAGTAAACATCCCAAGTTTTAAAAAAGAAAATGCGCTTGAAATCCTCAATGATATATTATACATTTAACTGAAACCTTTGGTTCTAGGTAGGGTAATTTTTTGATGTAAAGTGGATCCTTAAGTTTTAAAATTATATATACATATATTTTATTTATTTTATTTTGAGAAAAATCAAAGGTTTAGGTTGTTTCCCTTCTTTTTTCTTTTATCAATTCCGAGTTTGACAATTTTTTGATGAATAAACCTTTGTTTTTTGAACCAATATGGGGCTGAATTTTGGGCTTAGTTTTCTTACATAATTTTGGAACAAGTTTCAAGTTATTTTCATACTTCAATGTTGTATTTTCCTTTAACAATCTAAAGGGAAGTGCATCCAAAGAAAATTTCTTTATTTCATATATAGTTTAAAAGAAATTTTCGGTTCAAATTTTTTATTACAACATAGCTTACAAATTAAACATTACTATTCCAAACATTCACCGTGATAGATTCACCCACATTGTGTCCAAGAATAAATTGTCAAAAAATTTAAACACAAATGCAAGTTGAAATCCTAATATGATTTAGGTGTGGTTACCGTGTCCACTTCCATAATCCTTCTTAATAACTAGAGAAAAGGTGCCAATTATAACAAGTTGCAAATGTGTGCAAACTTTGGGGTTGCAAACCACATTCCTACCCTTTTAACAAAAGATTTACTTGATTTTTGTCTTGGGCATCACTTACCAATAACAATTCAAGCCAAAAAATAAATTCAAAATTAGCAACATTGTAAACATTTATTACAAACTAGTTAAACAATGAAAAAAATTCAAAATACATGTTCCTATGAAAGTACTATACAATCCAAGGAGATTGGAAAGAATATTAATTACTTCAATTGTTTGTTGCAAAAAAAGATATTCAATAGGCATTTTCCAAAAAGTGATTGTAGTTATGCATCCTTCTCAAAAAGACCTTCTTCAATTAAAATTTCATTATCCTTTAGCAAGATTTCTTCATGGCTCATGAAAGTAGAAATAGAAGACTTGTCACCTACTAAACAATCCAAACAAACATCATTGGACTAATTTTCGGCAATCATCACAAAATGTTGTAAGTTTTCATTTTTGAGTTTAGATTGATGAAGACTTGTGGTCACACTTGCGATATTAAAAATCCTTTCAGTCTTAATTTGAGATCTAACAATACCTAGAATTTGATGTGCTAAAAATTGAACATTCGAAAATGGAATTTCATGTGTTGCCCACCACAAGAAAAGATTTTCAACTTTTGATGGGTTGACAAATGAGAGGCGAAAAAATTACAATTCATTTTTCATAGTAAAGATGATAACATCATCGTTGGAAACAACTTGATCAAATAAATTGTCTTCTTCATGATTGATTGTTTAGCCAATTCGTACATTAACATGGTTTGAGTGACAATAAACCTATAATAACATGGGCAACACTACTTTCTTATCATATTCTTGAATTGTTGCTTATGCTTAGAAAACATTCCCCACAAACTTTTGAATGGTTTTTATGCTTTTGAATTGGGGGTCTAACATGATAATCAAAATATTGTGAGATGTGGTAAGAATATGATATCAAAAGCAAGGAGAGGGGGCTAGAATGTCAACCACTTGGTTCAACATCCTTAACTTGAAATCAAGACATTTTGATTCAAAATGTCTTTGAATGAAGACTTGATTATTAGCTTGGATGAACTGGACCTTGGTTTTCATCTCATGGGATGGACAAAAATCAAAAGTTTCCCAGTTGGAATCAAACCAAACAAAGGATTGAAATAATACTCATAAATGCAAGAATGTGCTAAACAACTCCACATGAAACTTAAAAATGCACTCCCATTTTGGGAGTTGGAAGTTGTAGGGTGTTTTATCTCCTTGTTTAAATTGGGCCCTATTTAAACCATTGGAAATATCTTGACAAATATTGTGATAATATGAAATCACGTGCCCAAAACAAGTATTTGTAACATAAGTTATGGGTGAAAGGTCAAAGATTCAAATTGTCAAAATGATTTTTGACCTTTTGAATGATGATATGTAGGGTCAAATCAATTTGATTAAAAAACTTGATACAATGAAAAATTACTTTAATACCTTGTGACAAGCCTTTGGGGGTGCATCAATAATTTGCAAATAACATTACCCTTCCATGACATTGGGTAATTTTCCCATGCAACACAAGCATTGTTCTCCAATCATTCACCAAAGAGACATTGGGCCAAGTTGCCCAAGGAAGATCATTTTTTTCTTTCACAAATGAAAGCCATATGCGAACAAAATGATTACATATTTTTTTGAATAATAGATATTCCATTTATAGAAAAAAAATCAACCACTCTATTACAATCTTTTATTTAATATGTTTCTTTTTCTTTTTTGTTTTGTCAAGTGTGTTGGTGATCATCCACAAAAGGAATAAGTTTGATTTAGCTAAAGAGAAGACAATTAAGTAGATTTTTAAAAACATTGTCTTTAATTTTGGTGATGAATTCATTGTTTACATATGGTGACATGCAATTTTTTCATTCAAAATGTGGCGACTTTTAGGGTTTCCCCCCCCCCTAAAAAACCATTTGTACAATTTGCATTAGGTTTTTTTGGTTGCCATAATGTGAAAAATTGTCCAAGAAAAAGCATTGCATTGCATTGAAAGTATACTAAAAAGGTAATTTTCATAACTTATATATAATAAAAACAATTTAGAATTTTTTTTTATTAGGCATCACAAATTGGCATGCATATTTTTGGGTCAAAAACTTAATTGCATTTAAATTGTTGCTATTGCTTATTGCTTGCCCATTCAACAACCCTAGGTCAATGTGTCAAAAAAATGTGATCTTGATTTTATTGTCTTATGCCTTAATTACACATGCAATTTGAAATGTATGGCAACCCACCCATCATGTCCAAATAAAAACCAATGAATTAAAATACAATTCACTCAAGTATTCAATTACATTTAGAAACCACTGTTCATAAGTTAGCAACTAAAACACTAAGTCACCTAAACATAATGTAATCATGCTTAAACCATGTGTCAATATTTTGCACATGTTTCAAAGGGTATTTTTACACAACAATTTCTATACATTGAAAATAGTAACCAAATTAGTATAACTTTTCCAACTTGTTAATAAATGTTTAAAGTTGTTGGAATACATCATTTTTTGGTTAATAATTTTTTAATAAATATGAACTTTAAAGAATGTATAAATTCCTTGTAAATTTGGTGTTTATTTTTGAAAAATTATCATAGTTTCAAATCATACAAATCTCTTACACAACGACCTTAAAGGTCAAAATAGAATATTACCTAGTCCAACTGAGTTGGATAGCTAGCCATAAGCACATTGAACTGGATAGTATAATAAAGCTACCCCCCTTTTCTGGTCTTTTATTGTGATATGTAAATTTGGACCTTGTGGAAAACAACCTCAACTAACTATAGGCCATTGTTTTTTATTAAAGTCAAAACGCAAGACTACATGCACACAATTTTCCATAGGGAATTTGTTTTTTTACAAACAAATAATAGTTAATAATGTTTTTTCCACTTTCTGCATTAAAACAATTTCTTGCATTATAAGCTAAATTATTTTTAATACATCATGTATATTATATGCCATTTTTATGTGATAAATGTTCTTGACATTTCAGAATTTTAAAGAAAATCTTTTGAAATTTTTGAGTTTTAGAATTCCACATTTTAAAAAATTAAGAATGTTTTTTGAATGTGGTTAATAGGTTCTTATCATGTTTTTAAAAAAACCATCAAAGTTATTATAATGTTAGTCATTTTGAAAGCGCTTTGCAAAATTATCTCCTTATGACAGAATAGTTGTTCACTTTCAAAATTTTGAAATTAAGACCTAAACCTAGATTTGAATCAAATGGGTTTTTAATGTGATTTTTTTGAAATTCATGTGAATAAAATAATAAAATCTAATTGATCTTTGATTTTGAATGGTCATTAATTAGCATTTGACATTTTTTTTAGCTCCTTGGAATGTGTTTAGACACAAGAGTGCTTAAACATTATATTTTTCTCTTCAAGTTTTTACAAGTATTTCAAGGTTTGGATTTTGTGTTGGAGGTGAATAGATAAACATCTTTCTTTGATTTTGTTTTTTATTTTTGAATTTTCATTTTGAATTTTTAAAAATCTTTACTAAACCAAGCTTCCATAAGATACTAAGGTTTGTTGATATTACCAAAGAAAACAAATGCAAGATTATGATGATTTTCAACCAAAACAAAAAAAATTCCCATTCATTAATGAACTCCCAAAGCCTTCATATCTACTTCATGAATTAAAACAATCCATTTTTGTTCTTTTAAGAAAAAAACATACATGCAAATTTTTAAATTTTGCTCCAACTTGTAGTCTATAAAAAAATCATGAATGTATTGGCTTTCATGGTTATTGAATCCAAATCTTTATTCTTTTCATGATATTGGATAGAAATACAATTGACACTTTTAGGATCCACCTTTTACCTTGCTTGATTTGCTTTCCAAATCTAGAATTTGCTTCCAATGCCACAAAAATTGCTCAATTCGGTAAATGAATGTGGAAGATAGGCAGTGTTTGGTGTAAGGGTGTTCAATGATAGGTGATGAATAAACTAAAACAAATTAAAATTAAACTTTTTGATTGTTGCATCTTTGCCTCTGGAATACAAAGAAACTTTGTAAAACCCTAGTTGGCCACCCATCATGTTTCTTTTTGTTGACACAAAAGGAAAATCCATTGCAAAAAGAGAACCAATACACCACAAGGCCAAGGGGACACCCAACCTTGGCACCAAAAATCACACACCTACCAAAAGAAACTATTATTAGTGTAAGATGGTTGATAGCACCACACTTAACTTTACACTTGCCCTAATGCAAATAACATGGTGTGGACCCCACACCTTGTCAAAAGCCTCCAACAAGCTAGCCTCATTAGTCGGTTTCTTCTTAATCTTTTAAAGCGTATGTTGCCACTCCAATCTACCATAATCTAAAAGACCATCCCACATCACTTTCTTAAGTTTGTTATTATGCCATATAACACCATTGAAACTTAGATCATTCCCCTCAAGCCAAATTGACCATAGGGTAACACCTTTAATCAAGGACCAAAGAAGGTTGAATTTTCTAAATTTGCTAGGCAATTTCTTATTAAATGTACATTGTTCAAAACCAAGAGGCCTCTAAGTTGAGCTAGAGTTTATGGGAGATTTAAAACTATAGAAAAATGAAAATGCTTGTTCCCATGGTGTCCTAGTTTTAAGACATTGCCAAAACCTATGCATGATGGTTTCTAGGGTTCCATGTTCACAAGAAGGACAATTTACTTGGATGTTGTGATTTACTTTTGCCCTCTAGGTATTTACATTAAGGGCCTTGTGCCACAAAAACCAAAGGGAACCTGCCTCCTCTTTGTTCCTTCTCTTGGCCCAAACATTTCACCTTTTAGTTTTAAGTTTGGTGAAAGGACTTGATTCCATTTTTTAGACACATTTCTTGAAAGAAATTCCTTTGGGTGGAGCAACTTCTGACCTTCGTTAGCATTATAATTCATGAGTTCCTTCCACCCCTTCCAGTTCCATACACCATGATCAAAACCTAAGTCCTCAATGACACCATAGAATAATCCAAACAAATTGCCATTTGTTCCAGCTTTGATGTATATTCGAACCTTTTTCAAGGTACAAAAAAATAACAAACCTTTAACCATGGGCTAAAGTAACCCATCATGCAATCCCATTTTGTAAACATGTACCCCATTAGGCACCTCCACCTTTCATAATAATAGACCATTTATTGTTGATATAAATTCTTTAATTGTGCAAAAGACCCCAATTGTATCTTGTGACATGTCTTCAAAAATGTTCCAAGGTAATAAGAACCCACTTACACAACAAAGCCAAGAGAACGTCTTTTACGTTAGTTAGGCCCAACCCTCTATTGTTTTCATGTGCACAACAATCCCCCCAATTGACCCTCTTTCTTGCATGATGATCATTTTTGCCCCATTGAAAGTTAGTAAAGGTTAATAAAATCTTGCACTTCATGAATTTTTTTTTGGGTACCTCCCTATACCTTAATGAAAAACCATAATGCGGATGCCAAGTTGATGATGACAACCCTACCAATAAAAGGCAAATGGAGAGTGCTCTAATACCTATGTATCTTTTGTAAATTTTCAATCAGAAAAACATTGACCTCTTTGGAATCTAAATTCAACCCAAAAGTCATCCCCAATAGCATAACAAGCTCCCCATCCTTCCCTCACTTCCACCTAAATTCCTTTGTCCACTTAGGTTTTTGTTTCTCTTTCTTGTTGTTTTAGTAGGCCATGGACATTTAGTCCACTTATTGAAAAATATAGTTTAATAACTAAATTATAGTCCACAGATTCCCTTCCTCTCCTTTCACATAAATTGTAATGTCATTCACATATTGAGATAATGTATGTTGCCAACTTGTACCACCTAGATGAGAAATCCCTTTGATTACTCCCCTATTTATAGTTTCCTTCATCATGAAGTTAAGAACTTTTCCAACTAAAATGAAGAAGGTAAGGAGCCAAAGGACATCCTTGCCTTACCCTTTGTTCCACTTTAAAGGAATTGGTAATGCCCCCACTAATATAGATTGCCGCTTATGCATTTTGAAACAAGACCTTCACCATTTTTATGAATTCAATTGCCATCCCCATTTTTTTTAGTGCCATGAATGAAAATCCCAAACTTATTAAATGTTGTATGCCTTCACAAAATCTAGTTTAAGAAAAAACTAGGGGTTGGTTAGACCACTAAGCCCAATTTATGGTTTCTTGCAGTAGCAATATGTTGTCAAAAATATATTTCATAATTGGGAGGAAGGTTGTTAAGTTAGTATCCACCACCTCCTCGATCAAGACATGTTGAAGTAAATGGCATCCCATTTACCTTCTTCAATGTGGCATACAAGATTTTTGTTAAAGCTTATCTCCGGCCTTGAAAAAAAGAGTTATCATCCCCTTGTTAACCCCTTTAATAAGTCATCTCACTTGGATTGCTACCTTAATCATTTGTGAAAATTCCTCTTTTATTACCTCCCAAAAAAAAGGTAGAACTCTACCACAATCTCATATGGGCTCAATGATTTGTTTATGGCCATGGATTTTGTGGCTAGGTGAAGGTCCTCCATTGAAATTGGCATTTAGACTATCATACAATTCACTAGAAAACTTTTTGGGTAATGATTCCAAAACCCTAGCTTTCATTTTTATTTGTTCCAAGGTTTCTTCCTCAATTTTTCTTGGACTACTTTTTACAAATCTAATTTCTCTATTTTTATTTTTTGTTCAAATACAATTTCCTCCCTTCAAAATTCTATGGCTTTGTCTTTGCAAAATCCCTTGTAGAACCTAATACTTTACACATTTTTGTGATGAAAGTGGCTACCTTTGGTTGAAATGATCAAATTTGTTGGATTTGCTCCTTGGTTTCCTCAAAGTGCTTTGTCTTCATTTTCTAACAAGACCTCCTTGTTGGCATCTCCATCAATTCCATGGCATAGGAGATGGGGTGGTGATAAAATCTAACCCCACCTCCTTTGATTGTATAATGGACAACCCTATTAACTTGGTTTTCAAAAAGGCCCTTAGCAATGTAAACCTTATATAATCTAACCATGATTCTTTCCTTTCCAAGTTTTTGATTATCCCATGAAAATTTCAGGTTGTTTTTTTTTCTTGAAGCTTTATGAAGATCAAGGGAAGATTTTAGGGCTTCCCAAGAAAGCCTTTTTTTCAGAAATGAATTTCCCACAAAAGGATGATTTGTTTTCTTTTCCTTCCATCATGTCCATGTCATCACAAAGCATCCAAAAGTAATCCCTTGACACCTTCTCTTTAATTGCCTCCCAAACATTCCCTCCATCTGTTAGATTGTTTGGTGCATACACATTGATTATGCCCAAGTCCCCATAAGGTAGCCTTTTTAGCCAATTTTTAAATTTTTTTACACGGACCTTATATTCCAACACAAATTTAACCAACTTTGACTCCATCAAAATATAGGTTCCACCTCAACCTACCTTACCTTATTGTAAATTAGACATATAACCTCCTTTCGCTTTTGCAATCGAAAGTTCGGCTTCAAGCTAAAGTTCCCTTGTCACTACGTAACTTGTGCTCTTGCAAACACATAATGTCAACCTTAGGGTGTAAATTTGTAATCCTTTAAAATAATTACGAAGTTTAGCAGTTTCACCTTTTGCATTTAACCCACGGATGTTGTAAAACAATAGGTGGAACTTCATGAATTAACATGTGGATATTGGGGGCCTTTCTATGAGTTCCTTTCTTGCTACCTAAATTTTCTCTATCTCCCAAATACCCACAAGTTATAAAAAGATTTTGGATGGGGTTCATTTGCACCTTTTAGAGGAGTGGATGACTTGTTTCTTGCAGCCATCTTTAATGCTCTAACTGAATTCTCTTTGTTTGCATTGCTACATTCACTTGTTTGTTCCAAAATTGAACCGAACATTTGTGGGTTTTGCTTTGTTGTTTCCTTCCTCCCATTTAGACCTTTTAAGGCACCTATATTGTTAGGTTTAATATTTAAATTTTTTAAGCTATCCTTGTTTTGCCCTAAATGGCCTGAAGGTAGCTAGGTGGTTTGTGCATCCTTGAACTCCTCCACTTCTTCTCCATCAATGCCAATGTCATTCAAGATGCACAAGGTGGTAGTTGAGTTCACTTGAGAATGTTGGGTTGAATTCCATTATTCATAACATTTTTCAGCATTTTGGAATTTTTTAAGTGTGTTCTTTTGGATGATGTTGAGATAGTTCCTCCATTCCCCAAAAACGAATTAAATGCATCTAGAAAAAGATGATTAAACTCTAAAACAACACTTGCCAAAATTGTAGCAACTTGTGTGTTTGTTATAACTTCTAGTGAGGTCCCTTCAACTATTGAAGTTGGTTCTTGAAGTTCATCACCACCCTCTGCTTTGTTTTCTAGACAAAATTTTAAAACTTTGCTAATGGTTTTTTACTACCTCCCAATTTTTTAGGAGACCATGCCATGGGTGTTGTTTCTCTATGGTTGAGTCGTTCCTTGTCTACTTGCATGCCATTTGGCAACTTATTGGGAACCCCCAAGTACATTGTGTTGCCCTTACCATTTTTAGGGCTAATAGCCACTACTAGTTGATTATGCAACGTTCAAAGAAATCCTATAGAACTTTGTTCCAACCACATATGAGCTTGAGAAAGTAGGAAAGTAGGAAAAAAAGCTCCAATGACCTAGGTCATGGAGGATGTTAACATGATAAAGGCAAACAAAATTATGGAGACCCTTTGAGCTTCACCATCCCAAGTATGAAGGGTCAACATGTTCAAAGCCTTGTCAGGAGGCGTGTTGCCAACTGGAGTATACTGTAATCACCAAAACTTGTTAATTCAGGAGTTCGACCATGTGTTGAAAGAAGAGCTACTAACTAACATTGTTCAACAAGAAGTCAAATATCACTTTCAACACATGGTAATTGCAAGTTTTGTTGGACCTAAAATTCTTATCCATTGCATTATTGATTCGGTGGGGCTTATGAATGTGATGGTGAAGACTTGGGTGATCAATTTCTGAATGGATGTAGGGAGGGGCTTCATATTTTGAGCTTCACAACACTTGAAGGCACCAAAACAAATTCTAATGTTGATTGCACATAGTAGTACATTATAGGGTACTGCAATTTACTTGGAATGGATGTTTGGCTTCAACTTTGAACTCTCACAAGGGTTGAGGATCCACGTTTGGGGCACTTTCAAAATGCTCCAGTTGGAATATAAACCATTGAAAGCAAAAATTGCTACTCAATTTTTGAAAAATATCCTATCAAATGCCACTTTTGTGACAATTTGTAACATTTCTTAGGAGATTACCAATGTTTCTTCCTGGTAATACCTTCATCAAACAGTCCAAAAAGTTGTACAATTGACAACAATATAACATCAAAAGGAAGGAGCATAAGGAGGTTCTTAACACAAATAAAACACAACCCAACATAAACAAGGGGAAAGGAATGGGTCTTGTGGCAGAGCAAAATCCAGGCTAGACCATTAGTTAATGCAAAAGGGTTCACCAAAATAGTCAGAAGGAGAAGTCAGGACAAGGCTAGAGAAAACACTATAAAAAAAGATCATCCATTATAGATAGAGGGGGGCCAAAAAATGATGATATGAATCTTCGGAGGGAGGGATACCACACACAAGAGAAGTGGTTTGGAACTGGCCACTCATCATGCTTTAAATCACTCAAAACGAATTAAAAGTGAGAAAAATATGAAGTTGGAACCAGAGGCAAGTCTAGAGTCATTTTTCAAATTTTTCGAAGCAAACTATTAGTCATGCTCTTCCTGTGTTTTCTGCCTTGCTCCTTTACTTGTGATGCTCAAAGAACATTTGTAGCACTCCAGTTTGCACGTCAAATAACACAAAAATCGCTCAACTTGATCAAGGAACGAGGAAATTATTGAAAAATGTTCAATGATAAGAATGTGTTTGGTGATGAGTGGTTCTATTGTAAGGCAATTCATAACTTTGTGTGAAAACCCTAGACAATACCAGTCAGAGCTTACCCACCAGCCTGAGACACCAGCTTCTCAGGACACCTAACTTTCGATTGGTGCAAGTTACCCACCGACCTGTCCAGCCTTTCAATTTTTAAATTTTCTGCTATACTTGATGAGGGAAAATAATTGGCTAGGTCTTGTCCTGAGGCATGGTATGAAGCAAAGGTCTTTCCAAAAACACCACTGCAGCTTCAACCAGTTCTAGCCCTAATGGAGGAACCACTTGCCATTCTTTTAATGAGTAGACTAGGCTTTTGAATATTTTCATAATCACAGAACCTTCGGGTTCTGTTTGTCTCATGTTTTCAGAATCCAAAGGGAATCCCATGTGCAATTTTTATGCCATGTAAAAGAGGTCCTTCAGGGTGAGCTTTACTGGAATTGGGCCCATGCTTGGCTCTGCCTTGCAATTCACTTAGTCCCCTAAAGCTCACCCCTGGGACTGTACCTTATAATTTGTTCCTTTGCCCCTTTGTGACTCTGTTTGGGTTTTGCTCTGTGGCTTTGATTGACTTGGGTCCTCTCTCTCTCTTTGTTCTTCCTTTCCTTTCCCCTTTGCTGGGTGCTTTGTGTAATGGAGCTTGGCAAGAGTTCATCGTTTAGGTCCATTAGAGTTCCAAGTGTAAACTGCACTTAATAAGTTTGTGGCACTCTTTATATTTTCTTCCTTGTTTGGGGGGCAATGGTTGGCCATGCAGATGCAGAAAGCAAGTTTTGGTTTTTGAGAGATTGTTTCTAAGTAATGTAATGGTTCTCCAACATTTTCCCTCAAAACAAAAATCTTTGCATAAAATCATTTTGGAGATTTTTAATTTTAATTTTAATTTTAATTTTTTTTTGGGCATGCCATGCAATGATTTTTCTTTCACATTTTTAATTTCACAAAAGTGTCAAAATTTTGCAAAAATTAGATATAATCTACTTCAGCTTTTTTTTTGGCCCTTTTTTCTAGTGTTGCTCTGGTGTCAACTTTTGAACATATCAATCTCGTTTTGGTGGGGAACTTGTATGGGCACCTTTTAACATTTTCCACACCAACTTGATCCTGGAATACCTCACCCTAAGGTCAGTTTTGTCATTAAATAATCCTCAAAATAGTGAAATGAAAATTTGTGAAAAATATGAAGTTTCACATGTTGAAAATCATCATAATTGTCATATGCCACATTCTGAATAATTTCATTACTCAAATCACAATATTAAAGGAGATGATGGAAATATATATATAATTTCAAATTTCAAAGTTTAGTTACCCTAGTACCTTGGCGAATTCAACACTAATTATATTATTTTCAAAAATGTTGAAAATTCCAAAAATTATTTTTTCCAAATCAAAAAGTATTTTGAAGGATAATAGTGAATATTTAGGAACATATTCCATTTGTTGAAATGAGTTTTTCAAAATTAAGCAATTAATTGAATATTCGACAGACATGTCTTTGAAATGGCCAAGGTACTATGGTATTTAATTTTTTGGCAACCCCACCCATAAAACCGATGAAACTGAGACAGCAAATAAGTGGAGGACAATAGTAATAACAAACCATTTGGACCAATCATTATGATGGGCTAATTCCAAAGACTCATCAGAAATCAAATTATATTCATTACACTCTTTTCTCGAGGCAGTGCTACGCCTTTCACCAGCCTCTGCAATTATGCTGAACCAAAACCATTTTCCTGATCTAAACTGGCACATTTTGATTTTTCTTCATCAAATTTTGCTCTGCAGGTTCACTTTCTGAGCACATCCTGAGATGCTGTTCCACTTACAATGGCTCTGTTTACTGTTTACAATTTAACGTCCATTTGAGACCAGAGAATCCATTAGACGAAAGGTAAATCATGGAGGACAGATTGTTCTCTGGTATTGACAGCATGCCACAAACTTGGTCAGGGCGACAATGTTCGTAATCTGCATAAGCTCAACAAAAGTGCTAGTGTGGGTGAGGGGCAAGGCCAAACAAAAAATTTCTCTGACTTTGTGTGTGTTTGGATAGACAAGGAACAAGTGCTTTTCATCTTTAACTTACTTTTCCCAAATTACAATCTCGACAAACCTTCTCTACATATGGCATGTCCTTCCATGCACCTAACACTACCTCAAGATGTGAATAACAATGGCTCAATATAGCAAACTGACCATTAATTAAAAAAATTTGACAAATATTGTCATTAATTTTTTAACAAGAAGATTGGGAATTTCTTGGTTTTTTTTTTTCTTTTCAAGCTTTTTTTTTTCGAAAATTTGGGAAAATTTCGAAATTTTGTAGACATCACAAAGAAAAAAACCATGCTTTAATCTTCCCCCCCCCCCCACAAATAAATCGCAAACTAGAAAAAATTAAAATCACTTTACTATGAGTTTAAAATAGTAATAACTAGGAGGTAAAAAAAGGTTAGCATAGTAGAATCCTAGTACTAGGTACCTAGTAAGTCTACCTTTTGTTGTTTTGTTGTTCAGCTTGCCGCCTTCGGGGGGAACTAGAAACAAAAAATCCCTCCATCATTACTTTTTGCACCCTGACTCCCCGACACAGACAGGTAATTCTAAAAGGTCAAAAAATGACACAGTAATATTTAATGACAATCGAAAGAAAGGCCAAAAATAATTATTAGTTACTCCACTGGGCCGTTTGGTAGACCTGAGCCATTTGCGAGGCCCCGGGGGTGCCACGTCGCCGATGTGGACAAGAAAGGACTGCCATCATTATATCTCGTACTATGTACTTAGCACTTAGCCCGAGTACTTACTTACCAACCTATTTGCTGACCTATCTACCTACCCACCTACCTACCTACCTAGGAGGTGAATTGAATGTAGGGGTTACTAACCTACCTACCTTGAATACGTATCTACCTACATGCGCCAATACATGTATCTGAATTTATATACGTATTTTGATACGGTTTGTTGAAATTGGTTTGACAGAATCATAGTAAATCATGAAAAAAAAAAAAAAAAATTCAAATTCAAATTCATAAAAAAAACGAATTGAGCTTTGATGGATGATTAGTTTTTAGTGTCATAATATCTTGAAGGATTTTGGGTTTCTTTTAGAGGATTTTTTTGAAGATTATGTTATTGCATGGTGAAATATAATTGAGTTTCCATAATTCTTCTTTGGCCTTAAGATACTTTTTTAATGTAAATGGCAAGGCCACACAGTTACGTGACACACCCCTTGTTTGAACTTGCCAGGGGGACTCGGGGCCATCGTTAGGCAATATCTGTATTTTAAATGGCTACATATATAATATGTAGACATATTACTATATTTATACCTCATATACCACTACTACCTTGGTAGCTTTGACACTAATTAATATTATTTCCAGAAATATTGAAATTTTCAAGAAAAAATATAATTCTAATAACAAAAAATTTGTGGATGGAAAATGTTCTATTTATTAAAATGAAAATTTCAAAATAAATAGATAAATTGAAAGGGGTATCTTATCCCTAGGAATAAGATATCATTCAATTTCACATATTTGGCTTGAAATTAGGGAGAAATAAAATTAATCCCTTGGATTTCAAAGGATCAAATTATACCTTTCATGTTGCCAGGAAATTTTGACCGCATTTTTGCCAATGGACCATCACTAATTTATTTATTCATTTATTTACTACTATAATAATAATTATTATTAATATGAAGCAAACAAGAAATACTTATTGCCAAAGGATAACTCTTATCTAATCAAGGTTTGAATTTTGAAACCAACTTGTCTGGTTTTGGCTTGTGGGTTAGCTCCAAGTACATACATTCACTTCCAATCTAAATTTTGAAAGAAAGAAGAGAACTGGACCTTGAAAATTGCCTCCAACTAGAATTGGACTTGGACCCAGGCCAAGCTTCTAGGCTTGTTTTATACATGTTTTGATTTTTAAAGTTTTACTTTGTTTTTTTTCTTTTTTCTTCAGGGTCAGGTTAGAGATGTTAATTTGTGAAAATGTTTAAAGCATACAATTATTTTTAATATAGGTTTTTTCTTGTGGGGAAGAGGGTAAGGGGTTAAGCATGTAGTGTTATTTATTGGAACATCAAGTACCTATGGAAGTTTATGGAAGTTTATTATTATTATTTACTTATTTATCCCAATTAATAAAATTTGAGACATGTAGTTGTTATGTTTTGGAGCATGTTTCAAGTGCACAATTTGTTGTTGTTGTCATTTTTGTTTTTTTGGGGGCTTAGGCATGTAAATGTTATTTTTGGGAACATTTTTCAAATATGTTTTTTTTTTAATACTTATGGTACATACACACTAGAAAATAACACATTCATAAGTGCATGTTAAAAAATGCATGATACAATGCATCCATGCATGGTGTTACCCTAACATCAAATGTTAATATTTCATGTACATGTGGCAATAATGTTAAGTATTGGGGTCGCATTAACATTAAGTTTTAAGTTAACATTGATCATTCATCAATCCTTTTTGAAAACTTTGTGGTAACCTACGTGCCCAAAAAGGGCTGGATAATTTGATATTATGAAATATGGTTGTGAAAATAAAAACTCGTCACATTCACATTCTAGCAAGCAACAAGCTCACATGAAAATTCGTTTTTTTTTGCAAGTGCAAGTCATTTTGTTGCGTTATCTCCTCTCTCAATTCAAATTTGGCAACTTATCATGTTTCTAATCTTGCATTGGTGTATTGGTCTTTGTATAGTGTTATAGCTACATCAATAAGCTCTTCAATGTTCATTTGAGTAAGCAACTTTGAAGCAAAGCTTGATGAGCTAGCAAACTTTTGCACTACTACTACTTCTCATGTTACTTTAGCAATCATATCCATCATCACCATTAGGCCTTATTGGCGAAGAAAAAAATGAAAAAAATGATGTGAAAAGAAGAAGAAAATTGATGCAAAAAAATCTTTGGAAAATTATCAAATTATTCAAAACTTGATTAGAGATTTTTCCTTTTTTGTTAAAATTTAATGTGATGATCTTCAAATTCTAAAATTAAGGTTTCTCCTTACCACCACCCAATTCATCATCCTTGCTTATTTTTGTAGGATCTATGTTTGGTGTCAAGCTTTTTGCTCCATTAAACGACATCATTAAACTTTTCTTATTGGAAATTGTTGTTAAGTTCTTTCCTTGATGATCTTGGTCATTGTTCATTTTCAACTTCATCTTCATAACTTTAGGTAGTCATCTTTGAAACTATAGTACCTTTTGCAAAATAAGGAGAAGAATTCTCATCGTCATTCTTGTTAATTTGATTACAATTTGAGATTTTTTGTTCAACAACAACTACAAATCCACCAAATTTTTGTTTTGCAATTTTTTTACAATTGTAAGTCAATTTGCAAAGTTGTAAACATTGGAACACCATGAGTTGCAATGTAATGAATATTTTGAAATAAGAAAAATAATGCAATGTAATGAAAAAATTGACACAAGCAAAAGAAATGCAATGGAATGAGAACTAGGATAACTTTAGGCTAGTAAGATTTTTTAATGACTATGTCAAGTTAGAATTTAATTTTTTGTTAACTAGGTGTTAATTGTTCTAACATTTGTAAAACAATCTTAAGTGTGTATGAATCATTACACATGCACTTGATATAAGTGACCACTTTTTATTCGTTGTACCACATTAGTAATTTTTTAAATGATCAATTTAAAATTATGAATAGGTAGTAGAATTGGATGTGGCTTGGAATTGACTTGCATAAGATTATTTATTTTAAAAAATTGGGAATCAACAATACCAAAAAAAAAAGAACTTTAACCCAAGGGTTTTTCAAATTTTTAAATAATCCTTGGACATTAACTAGAGGTCCTTTAAAATTTTAAAAAAAGGGCTAGAACTAGGAGTCTAGGACCCGAGGTTCTTTTGATAAGTTAGAACTAAACAACACTAATTGGGACAACAACAAGAACATTTGGATCATTGATTTCATAGAATACATGTGCACCATTTTCTTTTCTTCCCCTTTTGTGTGAACAACTCAATGCAAGGTTAAACTAATGCCATCATTTTATTTTACAAATTGCTTATGTGTGAACTTAAAGTGTATTTTAGTCTTTTTTAAAGACAAAATTTTGTTAAGAATACATTTACAATTGCTAAAATGAAGTGAGTTTTCAAATTTCCAATCACCAAAAATTGAATATATGTAAAAAAGAATCGTTAGATTTTTATAAATGGTTTAAGTAAACATTTCTTTTGGTTGAGAATTTTCACCACATGATAAATTGAATTTCAACCCATTCATAGAACTTTTGGGGGGGGGGGGGGGGGAAAAGGGCCCAAATTTGCTAGACTTGAATTTTTTTTCTTCAAAAAATTTCAAATTTCTGCAATAGGTTCTAGCAAGTAGTCAAAATATAACAAGATTCTTAAATTTCCTATTTTCACATCTTGTTTGTAGCCAAATTTGGCTAAATTCTCTTGTGGATTATTACCAATGTGGCTAGACCATAAATTTGAATTTTAAAAAAGAAAAGAAAAAAGCCTTGGTTTAAGTATAGAAGGTTTAGGCGTTTTTTGTTTTTTTTCCACATTTCCATTGTAGCAAGGATTGCAATAAATCATAAGAAAATCTAGATAACTTTGGCTATTTCAAAAGTATGAAAGTTAAAAATTCTAAAGGATCCTCCTTTTTTTGGCTACTGGTTTCAGCCTGAGATAGAATCTCTCACACAATTCATGCCAAATTTTTTTTCAATATGGCGAATAATTCCAAAGAATAAAAAATAATCTTGGGATAGCAAATTTGGATCTATGTTACAAGTTTGGCGAAATTTGGCACAAAAGAATTTACCTTCTGAAGGTTATTTAAAAATAGGCTATATGTTTTACTTTTACATCCAGGTTATATAGCCAAATTTGGCAGGGTTCACATCCCGCATTGACTAGGTTGAGGAGGAAGAAGAATGGATTGAGGAAGCCTGATTGGATGAATGCATAAATGATGTAAAAGCCAAGTTGACCAGGTGAAGACGGACGTTGCTGCCACTGTTGTGCCAAATTTGGATGTACGCTACAGTTTGACGAAATTTGGCGCAAAGTTTTTTTACCTTTTGAAGGTTGTTTTATGTAAATAGGCTATATGTTTTTAAATAGGCTATAACTCATATCCGGATTATAGCCAAATTTGGCAGGTTTTACATCCGTATTGATTAGGTTGAAGAAGAAGAAGAAGGAAGGCTGATTGGATGAATGCATGAATGTAAATCCAAGCTGACCAGGTGAAGAGGGACGTTGCCGCTGCCATGCCTTTGCCTCGACGACGATCTCCGGAGGGAAGACCGAAGCGAAGAAGCGTGCGCGCTCAGGATCCCGGCGGATCGCAGGCAGCTAGAGAGCAACGCATTGCGGGAAACTGCTCGCTTGATTCTTCAGCGTTAGGAGGAGGAGGAGGAGGAGGAGGAGGAGGAAGCAGAGAACAAGAACAAGAAGCTTATTCAGGTTTTGTTTCAAGAACCTGCCCAGTTGTCTGTTCTTGATTGTCGCTTCGTCTTTGTTATGTTTTATAGGAGACGATACAAGCTCTTGGTTCTTGTTGCCGTTTCTTTGTCCGGCTAGGACAGATAGACAGACAGTCAGACAGACAGACAGACAGACAGAAAGAAATCTTGGCTGTATTTTGGGTGTTCGTCTTTGTTAATTCGTGAGGAAGAAGGAAAACATTTGCTTTGCCTGCTTATTGTTGTTCGTCTTCGTGAATTCGCGGGGGAAGAAAGGGGAGCGGTAGGGGGAGGGGGGAGAAAGCAAATGCCTGCCGCTTTTGCAAACCATAAGCAGCAGGTGGAATGAACATCTGGCTGGATTTCGTTCTTTTGCCAGAACTCCATGTCCCATGAAGTTTAGTGTTGACTGTTTTCATGGTGATCCGATGTCACATGGTGAGAAGAATTGATTTTGTAGGATGTTGAGATTCCTTGTCTTGCTGAAAGAGTGACCGTTTTTTTTTCCCCCTCCCTTTCCGGCATATTGTCTTCATTTTTCTTGAGGGACTTTTCTATAAGTGTTTTGAGGATTTTATCCAGTGCTAAGTGGAATGCACAGAAAGAATGTGTGTGTCAGTTGTTGAGCTTCACTTGCTCGCTCTTTGAGTACTCAGAGGGAAAGACAATAGCACAATAAGATGTAGAGGTCAGGCAAGTAACAGGTTTTCTGCAGTCATTGGCTTTCTGTTGGTGGTACTTTGGTCAATGCAAAACCAACAAAAGGACCCAGATGAGCTCATAGATATCTAGGCAGCACAACACCTACAGCTCTGATCTTGGTGCTCCAAGTTTGAGATTCTCAAGCATCCATTGCTGGACATTCTGGGATTCATCTCTGGGAATGAGCTGATGCAGTGGTGTTTTGCCAGGAACAACCAAATGGCTCATCAGAACTCAATGTCCCATGAAACCCTAAGTATAGTCTGGATGTAACTGATACTCCTGAATGCAGTTTTTGGCAGGTTTTAATCTCTGCTCTGTTCATCTTGAGCCTTTCTAAGTGACCCAACTCAAATGCACCCCTTTTTTCAAAAAGCAAGTTATGTTTTGAAGCAATGGTTTCTAGTGGGAGATAGTATTTCTTGAAGCACATGAATGTGGTTTACCCTGTTTAGTTTGTGCGAGAATTAGTTGATTGAAATGGGCTTTGTGGCTTGCAGGGTGCTTGTGAAGACCACCATCCAAATGTGTCAACTTGGTGGTTTGGCTGATTGCATGCAGAGGCAAAGGGACATCATAGGTGCTTATGTGGGAGCTGCAGAGTCTGTGGCACAAGGTGTAGGTGAGGTCTTTAAAAGGTTTGGAACTGGTCATGAGAAGGTGGAAGAGGGTTGTTTGTATGGGGATTTGAATGGGCGAGTCCCAAAAGATGCCCACAGAATTGAAGACTCTCTGCAAAGGGCAGAGTGGACTGGTGAAGAAGGGTTTGGTTTTGACTCACGAGAACCTTTTCACTGCACAGCACGATTTCGTCCTGCTGTTGCTGCATTTGTGGAATCCATTGCCAAGCCTAAGAAAAAATGTGCCCATAGCAGACATCAAAGGCCACTTCCAACAGCTGCTTCTAAGCTACCTATGCTTGATCTCATTAATTTCCTGCCAGATGAATGTCTGCAGGAAATATTCCGATACTTACCTAAACTCCAGGATCGCTGTGCTTGTGCCTTTGTTTGCACTCGTTGGCTTATGTTGCAGAGCCACATGCATCAGCAAGATTTTAAAACCAGTGCAGTCAAGAGTGAGGGCAGTCTTCAGCAGCTCAGTGAATGTGTGAGGTTGGTGGGTATATCATCAGACCCCAAGAAGGCACACAATTATTCAACTGCACTGCAGAAAGGATTGCACCACTTGCCTGAAGTGCAGCAGGGGTTAGTGCCAATTGTGAGTGGAAAGGACTATCCAGGGGAAGACAAGCCAAGGGTTGAAAGGCAGCCAGAATGGGCAACAATGAGGGAGCTGTCTCAGTCGCTTGAAGGGAGAAAAGCCTCAGATGTACGGTTAGCATTTGTGGCACTGGGGACCCTTTCCCATGGTGGGCTTGGAAAGCTGACAATCAAAGGGGGAGCAGCACTAAATGGTGGCAATGGTGTGGGTAATGGGGGTTTGTTGGCAATTGGGAACTGCTGTGCTGCACTTCGATGTCTGTCTTTGTGGGATTGTCTGAAAGTTGGGGATGAAGGATTGCAAGCCATTGGAAATGGGTGCCACTTGCTTGAAAATCTGGATCTTATGAAATGTCCAAAGGTGGGCAATGCAGGCATCAAAGCAATAGCAAAGGGGTGCCCACTGCTATCCACCATCAGCTTGGATTCCTGTAGAAGTGTAGGAGATGAGGGCTTAATAGCAATTGGGAAATGGAGTTCTGTGCTGCTGTCTGTTGCTGTTAGTAACTGTGGATTGGTGGGCAGTAATGGAATTGCAGCAATTGGGGCAGGTTGCAAGAAGATTAAGATGCTGAAGCTAGAGAGACTCAATGTGTCTGATGAAGGCCTCACCCTGTTGGGAGAGCATTGCGAGGTTTTAGAAAGGATGAAGCTTGCAAATCTTCAAGGCTGCACAGAGGCAGGTATCATTAGTCTCTTCAAAGGTGCAGGCTTGCAGCTGCTGAAATCCCTCTCAATTTTTGCCTGTTTGGGCATAACAGACCGGTCATTGGAAGAAGTGGGAAAAGTCTGCAGATACTTGAAGCTTTTTGTCTTGTCCCAGTGCCCAAAGTTGACAGATGAGGGGCTTAAAGCATTTATGCAGTGCTGTCCCTGCTTAGTCCGTCTCCAGCTGCAGAGGTGCAATGCCATCACACACAAAGGTTTGCTAGCAGCATTGATTCTTTGCCAGGGGAATTTGCAGACACTGAGACTTTCTGAATGCAACGGGGTCCAGGATCAGGGCCTCCTTCCAACTGAATTCCAGTTGAACCCCCTTGCATTGAAGTCACTCCAGATCTTGTATTGCAAAGGACTGGGGAATGGCTATCTTGCAGTCATGGGCCACTGCTGTCCATCACTGGAGCATTTAAATCTCAGTGGGCTGGTTGATGTGACTGATGAAGCTGTGATGATGATCCTTCAAGGGAGTGGAAGGAAACTGGAGAGCTTGAACCTCAGTGGGTGTATCAAGGTCTCAAATGTTTCTATCTGCGCAGTGGCAAAATATTGTGCCAAGCACCTCACAAGACTGGTGCTTGATGGCTGCTGCAATGTGGGTGACCCTAGCCTAAAGATGGTGGCAATTGAATGCAAGGCTCTTGAAGAGCTTGATGCTTCTCAGACAGCTATCACTGATGATGGTGTTCGTACACTGGTAGAAGCCCGTGGGCCCTTTCTACAAACATTGACTCTGTCAGGCTGCAATTTTCTGACAGATCACTGCCTGTCTCTCATTGAGCAATCCTGTCCATTCCTGGGGGCACTAAACCTGAAGCATTGCCCCCACCTGACACATGTGGCTCTGAATATCCTGGAGTCTCATCTACTGGATTGTGTGCTTTTGTACGGTTAGGGCCAAGATTTAAGTCTGTGGACAAGGACAGTGGGAAAGTTTTGTCTTCATCTTAAGGGTGTTTTCATGGTTTGTCAGTACTCTGGTAACATTCCCTTTTTCTTTGTTTGTAATCTTTCTGGTGATATCCTTGAACAATTTGGACAAGACCACCAGGGAGCAGCTAAATAAAAGGTTGGGTGCACAGTAATGAGGAGGAGCTGCATTGGTACATATGGACAGGGGGTTACATCAGTGACTCAAGGCCAGATTGTGAGGCATTGATGTTGTCTGTTTGAACCAAGAGCTGCCATTTTTGCAGGTGTCTTTCCTTGACTGGGCCCTGTTTTTATTGAGCCAGGTAATTTTGCAAGTTCAACTGTGCTCAGTATGCTCTTGGTTATCCTTACCTATGTGCCTCTGGATGCTGACTAGAGGCATTTTCATTACATCTGCCACAGGGGTTTGGCTACAGGACCATTTTTAGTTGTGGAAATTGTTTTTCCAAGCCCTTAGTATTATTGAGTCTGCTAAATCCAAAGACATGACCAAGGATATATCATTTGGTTTCTGAGGTCACTCAGAGTTTTTGTGTCGCAGTCCCCAGAGTAGGGTGGATCTAAATGCATGACTTTTTTTTACCACTTTTTATTAATTTTGTTAAGCCATGGCATCCATGTGTATTGGTCTTCTTGTGTTTGTCTGATTGGTGGATCGATGGCTCATTCGGTGTCCTGGCATGTTAGATGTTCCAGGAATAAATGTGACAGTGTTACTGATGAACACCTGTTCAAGGACTCCAATATGATAAAGTCCACCTTCTTGGCAAAATTCTGATAAGAGGGATGTCTGAATAAGAGGCTTGGGGATCTAGGGTGCAAGTCGAGTAACCAAACTAATGGATCTGGAGATTGACATTGCTAATCATACTGCTAGTTTTATTGCCCTGTTTTTTTCCAGTTCTTCCCTTCTGTGTGTTTATTCTCCCTTGTTCCTCAGTCCTTTAACTGGGAGTTTTTTTCAGAGTTGAGATAGTGTTCTTCTTATGGCTATACTACCGACATCCTGGAAGCAGGAGTTTTTGTCTCCTGCTAGCCTTGTTGCAGGCAAAATTTGGTTTTTTTTGCAGTGAATGATTTTAGAGACTGTTGTACGAGGCTTGTTGGAGGCCAGAATTTGGTTGTTTGCAGAAAATCATGGAAGGATGGCACAAGAGATTCCTGTGAAATCTGGCTGCTTATGACACACATCGCATGTGCACTTCTTCCTTCTCATGTCTTACCTTAGGTATATGGGATAGATTCTTGATTCTGTTACTGGGCTTTGGTTGCAAAACTAGAGCTTTCGTGGCAGAGTATTGATAGCGCTTGTGTCCTTCCATCTTCCTGCTTTTCATTTCCTTGTTTGTAATGTTTATGGCGTCCTTTCATTTTCCTGCCTCTCATTTCCTTGTCATTTTTGTTTGTGTCCTTCCATTTTCCCACTTCTCATTTTGTTGTTGTAATGTTGTGTCCTTCAATTTTCCTGCTTCTCATTTCCTTGTTGTAATGTTTTTATTGTGTCTTTCCATTTTCACACTCCTCATTTCCTTGTTGTAATGCTTTATTTATGTCCTTCAATTTTCCTGCTGCTCATTTCCTTCAAAATCCAATATCAACTTATACAAGTTCAAGTTTTCAAATATTGTGTGAGAGTTTCTAAAATTCAGATCCCAAAAAACTCATCCATAATACAACCATGGCCAAGAAGAATCCCATGATTCAAGTTTCAAATACTTCCCAAATATCAACTTCAAGTTTCCCAAAATCAAATTCAATTTAAAATTCTCAAAAATAAGTTCATAGTTGAAATTTAACTTTAAATTTCTCATTAACAAATTTCAAATTCCAAAATTTTATCCTCCAATTATGATGTATAAGTTTTTAAAATGAAAATGCCGAAAAACAATACCTTCAATATCTTTCATTGTCTTTCACTCCCCTAAAAATCCATTAGCATTTTTCATGAAATGAGACAAGCAAGTTTGAAATGGCGTTATGTGAAAACTCCATTGTGCCAACCTCCTTCCCATTGTTTGTCAAAATAATTAAAAGGCATTCAAAACTTATTGGTGAATTTGTTGAAAAAACACATTCACATTTATTTATTTGTTCAATGACTTGGACACTCATAGTTGAATGTGACAAGTTTTTGTGCAAAACACGTCAAAGGCACAAGGGACTATAATTAATTTAAGCAAACGTGTGATTTGACTATAATGCATTAATGACTTACCATGTGTGATTTAAACATATTTTGCAAAGGGAAAAGAAACAATAGTCCCCTTCATCAATAGAAATCGCTAATGAGCTGTTGATGCAAAATTCATTGATTTTTAAAATTTACATTCAAAATTTGATGCTGTCCAATTATTTCTTATCACTTTCAACCAAATTGTTTTGCTAAGTGAAATTTGCATCTTTTCAAAAAAATTCAACATAAAGTTCCATTTGTCATTGGTTGTAGCGTGTCTTGTGAATTCGAATCTTATTATTATTACATTTTAAAGTCCAAAGTGAAGAAGATAATGGGGTTTGATTTATGAATTAAATTGCATTAGGTTGTCGTGGCATCAAGATTAATGTTGGTGATGGTTGGTTTAAAGCTACATGTTCATAATAAATTATCAATATATATTTTGTTAATGTCCATGATATTATTAGTGTCTATTCTAAGTCGTTTTATATTGTAGAATTAAACATTATGTCATGATTATGAAGAAGTTAAATATTAATAATCACAACTCAGATTGTCAGTTACAACAATGTGAATTGAAAAAAGAATAACTAAATCTTGAAAACTTGTCCTTGATGTTAGCAAAAAATATGTGCCAATCAATAATTGTAAAGTGAAAAATTCACTTATACTAATGTGATAACTAGACATGTGTGGATCAATTTAACACTAAGTTGTTTTTATTTATTTTTCAATTTTTAATTATGATTCTTTTAATTATTATATTTATTTGGGTGTTATAATTATTAAATGAATTATGTCATTTTCATAAGACCATCTGATAAAAGTCATAATTTTGATCTATCCATTTTTCTTCTTAGCGTGGAGATTCATGATCAACAATGTAATTTATAATTTCTTTTTGTGTAAGAAATTGACTGGCTTAGTATTTAGGGTTTGATAAAAATAACTATTGATAAGTAGGCTAAGGGTTTGTGAATAACAAGGGGTGGATCTTGGAAGGTAATGTCATAGATTTCATGAAATGAATAGATGAACAAACATGTAACTAAAATCAAACATGTTTATCATATAATAACATCTTCATGAATTGACAAGCTATATGAAGGCACTATTGTTGTCATTTGACTTTTCTTTTCTATGTGAATAGTCATGCCCAAATAAAAATACAGCATAAATGGAAGGGAGGGCAATGCCAAATTAGATATGATAACAAAGTTGATGGGGAAGGAAGTGGCAAATTGGGTGAGGATGGCAAGATGGTGGGGGAAGGTAGTGCAAAAATAATGATAAGGTTGTGAGGGTATGGATTTTGCTTCTTGGTTGGTATAAAGTTGTAAAGTACAAAATAGAATGAGGACGTGAAAGAAAAATCTAAAGAAGGTTTCTAATCGATATTCAAAACCTTTAATGAATTGAAAATTTTGATCCAAAATGGTATTTTAAAAAAAATTGAAAGCTTGAATCTCAATACATTCTCCCTTATGTAATCATTAAATACCAACTGTCATATGTAAGAAAATTTTGATTGGACTTGCAAACTAATTAATGTTCATCTCTATAACAAAATGGAAAAGAGTTTAGTTCAAGCTTGAACTTACATAATAAAACATTGTGTATACAAGAAAACTTTGAGGGTCTCCTTCAATTGACAGGAATGAAGTTTAGCATCTCCACAATTTTTCAAGGAAACCTCTAGGGGATTTTGGTACCATCCAAATGAATCACTCATTAGCTCTGTTGGTGCAACTTCCCCTGGATCAAATGTTTTTGTCGTGGTAATGTGTATCTGTTTATCACAAATGATTCCATTCATGTCAAACTTGTAGTTGAATTCAAACACAAGGGTGGGATCTATTGATGTAGTGCCCAATTCTTGTGGTGTGCTTGCACGATCAAATGAACCTCCAGGACCAGGGTGAACAATTCTCCGATAGAAGTTCCCTTTGGGTCTTTTATGGTTCACTTGGTGTGGTCCTTCCCTAGAAGGCAAAGTCTCATCATCATCATCATCACTGCCACCAATGGGTTTTTGTGCTCCATGGAATGGGAAATAGCTCATGAGCAATGATAGGGTTGATTGACTGGAGGACCTACCCCCAATATCTTGTTTTGTGCCATTCACTCCACTGTTGGATCCTTCTTCTCCATCCCCATCACATTGCTTGTCCACAATAGCATCTATGACCTTCTTCAACACTAAATATTCCAAAACCTTGTCAAGGATGCAGGAGCAATCACTCTGTGGTTGGACATCTGTGGAATTTACATGAGCTGTATTGGATCGATCGTGTAAACTCACACCATCTTTTGTTGCACTTTGTTTTGTAGTCAAATATTCAACATTGCTGGGGTTTTCAAGTTTTGCTCATGTTCTTCTAACCCCACCAATGCTTACTATGTCAAAGACATCATCCTTATTGTTAGAGGAGTCTTGCCATAACGCATTCCAGCTTGCGTGGCCAATTCCAATGATCTTCACCTCCAAACTTGCACGGACCACAAGAACTTTTGCAAATTCAACTCCAACCCCCAAAATACTTGACATGCCCGTTTTGCTTTGGAAAAGCAATTCCAATGCATTTGTTTCAGATGCTACTTTCCAGCCAAAAGTGATAACTGATTCAGAATCATGTTCAACACAATGATCTTCTACTACGTAGTCTGCAAGAGTTGGAATTACACCAATTGCCCTTTCCAAACCTTGCAACCTCTGATGAATAGATGAAAGTAACTTCTGTGCTTGTCTTCCGGCAGCTTCATCCTTACATTGTTTACCATTACCATCTTGCTGAACACATGCTTCCAATTCAATATCAATTTGTTCAGATTCTGTGTCTGCCTTGCCCAGATTTGTAGTCCCCCTAGCTATCTGTAGAGACAAGGATTCAGTGTCAGCAATTGAATATAGATTGATTGATTACCAGACAAAAAGGGCTACCCCTGTCAACCAAAGTACAGCAAATTATCCACATTCATACGTAATCAATACAACCATTTAATTTTTAACACTATATTTGTTAAGCAACATGAATAATTATGGTTTAATTATACAACTTGAAAAATATGATGTAAAAATATAATTTACTTTCATTTTTTTTGTAAAAATAAAAATAACATAATTTAGTGACAATTTTGGCATTAACTAATTGAATTAAACCCCCTTCCCTATCCAACATGTGTTTTTTTTAGTTTTGAAAATTTCTAATTTGGAGATTATTTTTGGGAAAAATGGAAAAAATAGTGAAAATTCAAGGGAAAATGTAAACAACAAAAGAATTGTCAAAATTTTGAAATAAAATTCTAAGTAAAAAAAGGTTTTTCCCTAATGAATAAAAATTAGTGGTGAATTTTCACCATTTTGCAAACATAAAAAAGGCCATCAACATCAACAAATCATTTTCTAATTGAATAAACCAAAAAAAATTATTTTATTCTATTTAATGATATAATCCTACAATGGGTTGTAGGACTTAAAATATATATATAGAAATATTTTAACAAATTTATACTTCCATATACATGGTTTATAACTGAAATATGGTTTCTTTTTTTGTCGATGATATTAAAAAAATTAAAATTAAATAAAAGGATGAAAAAATTCATTGATGTAATTATTACTATCACAATTTATAGTTCATGCATTTATTTTATTTTTAAAATAAAAAAATTTAAATTCACCTCTAAATATTTGAACAAACTTATAATAAAACTAGCTCTAAAAATTAATAACTGATGTTTAAATAAAAATAAAAAGTAAAAGAAATGATAATTTATTATTATTAATATTAAAACATAAAACATATCTTAAGAAAATAAAAAAATCATTTTTTCTAACATGGATTTTTTTTTATACATCAAGAAAAAAATGGGAAAAAATTAGGGATTATTTATGGGGGTCTTTGGTGTGGGATCATGAACATTCATAATAATAAACTTGTCCACATGATGCCAAACACAAACTAGTGAAAAAATCCACTTTAATTTACATAAATGTACAAAAAATTAAATATATGAAAAATTATAATTTAGAGGTTTATATGCATCTTAAACTTTGCATGCATGAACATTTGACCCAATCATTAATGCATTCAAATATAAATATGAGACTTGTCTAGTTTTTATACATTTAATTCAAAAAATTGTGGTGAGTGCAAAATGCAATTTATGAGTAATGGATTCAACACATTCAAAGTGAATGATTCAACTCATGTGCCAATGTTGATAATTTAAAAGACATGAAAGATTTCACTAACTTGTTCAAATACAAATGCAAGCAATTAAATTGTTATGTATGTTTTAATATATATTAATAAGTGCAATATGCGACATTTGAATAATGGTTTCAATAAGTTCAAAATGGATGATTCAACTAATGTAAAGATATTGATAATTGAAGAAATGTGAAAAAACTTACTAAACCATTCAAGTATAATTATAATGCATTGAGCTACATATATTCTAATAAGTGCAAGATGCAATTTATGAATTATGATTTTAACATATTAAATGTGAATGGTTTAATTCATGTGCACATGTTGATAATTGAAAAGATGTGAAATACGATTAGTTGATTAGAACATTTTTAGTAAATGCTTTTAAGTTGTTTTGAATAGTCGCATCTTCCACTACACAATTTTTAATTTTAGAATTATGACATGGATATATAAGGTCCTAAGTTATATAATGTGGAATAAAATGCCACATCATCATATGACTTTTTTCATTTTTTTTGGATCATTGAATGACGAATTATATATTTCTCACTGCATGCCATGACCAAATTACATGTTGTGAAAAAAAAATTATTTAATTATTTTTTCCAAAATTTTCAAAAACAAATTGACATCATTAACCATGATGTACATGTTTGTATATTGCATTTATATGATACATTGACACATTCATCAAGGTTTGAACCCAAAATCTTATGGAAGCACACCATGATTTTAGTGACCAAACCACTTCAAAACCATATCAGTAAACAAGAAAAGAATCAACTTTATTATGTTTGGCATGGAATTGTTTAAGAAATTCGAACTTCAAAATTTTAAAATTTTTAATTCAAATGCGACAAATGAAGACATGATCTTGAAGCTTATTCAGTAATG